>JBBULP010001385.1:0-84410 GCA_038048775.1 Picocystis salinarum
GGTGCACGGCTAGTCAAGTCAAAAGGGATCTATTCTATTACAACACATCGTGCGTCATATGTAGGGGCTGTCGGAAGTCGAATCGTTGACCGAATGACTACGAGCGACCCTGTCCATAGGGGACCTGGTGTTGACCCTGCAATTCTGTGGGGTCTCGAAGGTCTGCACCGAGACACAGCGTGTTTATACCAAAGTTAATATTGTGACGAGGCACGGGGCGTCACAATCACGTGGGAGATGTGGCTTCGCCACCGCAGATGCGCACGCGTCCACGATGCGCATCGCGCGCCATGGACGTCGCATGCGCCGCGTCGAGAGACAGGCATGAAGCCATGTTTCTTCTTCAAACGTGGCACAGCGTTTAGGAACCGTAGGACCGGTCGACGGTCCACGCGTCTGCTTTGTGGCACGCCGACTTATCTCCAGCACCAACGCCGCGTTGCGACGCGTGGAAGCGCGTTCCACATCCGTCTTCTCGTGCTGGGCGGCCGATCCAGGCGTCTTCAAACGTGCGATGGCGTTCATCACGTCGCGTGGGATGAACGCTCCACGGTACGTCGAGCGACGACGTCTGTTGTCACGTCATTTCGTCGTTTCGACGCATCGAACGTGGTTCCCAAGACGAAACCGTGCAGCATTGGCGGTGGCGATGGACGTGCCGAAAGGCGATGGCACGAGTCGCGCGAGTGGAAACACGACACGACGTCCGCCGAAAGAAAGGCGAGATGCGAACGCCTGGAAGGAAAAGGTGCGTGTCGGAAAGGCGGTGGAACGTACGAAGCGACGCGGTGGTCGCTGACGCGAGGGTGTGAACGCCAAGATGAGGGAGTGGTGCGTGGCACGATTGCGCGAAAGAAGAGCAGAAACCATGCGTGCAAAGCGACAAGCATCGGAACAGACGGCCAGGGACATGATCGTGGAAGAATTGCAGCAGGCGGCTTGTCGGGAAGCGTCGCAAGGACGAGATTGGGACGAGGCCATCGCCAACATGAGCCAGCAAGACTACTTGGATCTCATGATTGCCGTCGAGACGAGCTTGTACGAAGGTGACGCAGAACTGGAAGGTTGGCTTCCAGCTTGGGAACATGAATCCGCGGTGGCCGATGCCGAAGGCGTGCAGGTGCTGTGTCCTTTGTGCAAGCAGGCCTACCTCGCCCAGGACACGCATCGTATTTTCTGCCGGTGTGGGCTGCAGATGCACGTGATGCACGAAGGGTTGAGCTTGCAACACGTGAAGGATCGGTTGGCATGCTTGTGGGAAACCCACGGCAATTCGGGCTGCCGGGAAACGCCCACCTTTGTGGTGTTTGGACAAGGCCAGGATCAAGTCCTGTACCTGCAATGTGGCCACTGCAGGTACGTGGAGGTGGTCCTCTGACCTCTCACGTGCTTCCTTTCGTGCGTCTCGCACGTGCATCTTGCACAGCACGTCCATCTTCACCGCACATGCAATGCACATGTCCACCTTGAACCCCTCACGTGCCCAGTGCTCCTCTCTCCATGGCAAAAAGACCCCCTTCGTGCTCGATCGCCTGGGCCAGGGATCCTATTTCCCTGCTCCCTCCTCGTCGCCCACTGTTTTGGTTTCGAAACGTCGTGGGGGGGGTTGTCCGGTCCAAAAGTGCGGGAAACCCTTGGCTCGAAGGACACGTCTTGGCGCGTGCGGCATGGCCGCGCACGCAGCGGTCGACGCCATGGCGGACATGGCGCACGAAGAAGCGCAGGTGCGAGGACATTCGGTGGAGGAGGAAGAAAGGAGCGATGCTGGACCACGTGCAGGCGACGAAGCGGCGGACGAAGAGAGGAACGCACCAGGAGCGGAACGGGAAGCGAGCCATCCAACGACGGAAGAAGGAGAAGACGTGGATGAGATGGAACACGTCGACGTGGACAGCGAAGAGTTCTGGGCGGATCAGAAGCAGCTTTGGGAAGACTGGGAGAAAGAAAAGAACGAATTGGAGAAGAAGATCGAAGAACAAATGAAACAACTGGAGTCGCTGGGAGACGCAAGCAAAGACGTCGGAGAAATGATCGCCAAACAACCCACGGAAGATTCGTCCGTTTCCACGGAATTCGAAGACGAAAGGATGCCGGTCATGGACGAAGACGTCGACGAAGACACGCCAGAAGGGTGGGAAACGGACATCCAAAAGATCCCCGCAAGACAAGCGAAGGCCACGAACCTTCTGAGCGACCTGTTGCGACTGTTGCTACGATGCTTGGAATTCGTCTTCGTCGTGTTTCTGCTCAGGTGGGCGTTTGCACTCCTCGACGAGTACTACTTCAATCCTCTGTCCCTACGACCGAGCTAGGACATGGTGGTAGAATTCCACACAGATCTAATTTATTCAAGCTCCCTCTGGTCTTGCTTTTTCGTCAACTCCCCGTGCGCAAGCTGTGCGGATGTGCTAACTGTGAAACTGTTCGTACAAGTGCAAAGTGCTCTGATCTATGGACGGCTCCGTTGCCGAAAGTGCTTCCTCGAAGTGCTTCATGGTGATCCACGGAGCATCAATATCTTCTCTCAATGCTACAAAAGCAGCCTCTCTGCACACTCCTTCAATATCAGCCCCAGTAAATCCTTCTGAGAGATCGGCCAACCTCTCCATGACGACATCAGGTGCAATTTTCTTTTTCCTGGTGTGGATGCGAAAGGCCTCAAGCCTCCCCACATAGTCTGGAGGAGGAACGTACAACAAAACATCCAGCCTTCCAGGACGTACGAGCGCGGTGTCGATCGCGTGCGGGCGGTTCGTAGCACCAAGCACAATGACTCCACGGGTGGACACCAAGCCATCCATCTCCGTCAAAAGGGTGGATAGCAAACGCGCACCCACGTCCGCGCCGCCACCATCCCTGCTTCCACTTCTCCGCCGACCTCCAATTGCGTCGATCTCGTCTAGAAAAATGATAGTGGGTGCAGTGAGTCTTGCTTTCGCAAAGCTCACTCGAAGCCATTCTTCACCCTCTCCAAGGTACATGGAGAACAAGTCCGCACAGGACAGCGGTATGAAAGTAGCCCCTGAAGATTTTGCTGCCGCCCTGGCCAGGGTTGTTTTGGAACAACCCGGCGGTCCATACATGAGAATGCCAGCAGGAACGCTCACATTGAGGCGTTCAAACGCTTCGGGGTGTTTGAAGGGCCATTCAATGCTTTGTTGAAGCTTTTGCTTGACGAGCTCCAGGCCTCCAATCTGTCCCCAGTCCACATCTCCCACATCCAGCGCCGACCCTCTCGACAAGGACGGCTTGACTTTTGTCAGCGCTTGCTCAAAGTCGTCCATGGTGAGCCTGCAATCTTCGTGTTCCAAGATGGATGCGTTCAATGTTCGCAAGGCCGCCTCTCGGCAGAGTGCTGCCAAGTCCGCTCCGGTGTAACCACTTGTTTTTCGGGCTACCTTCTTCAGGTCTTCTTCCTTGTCGCAAGGCAGTTTCCGCAGGTGTATCCGAAGGATAGCTTCTCTGTCGGACAATTCAGGCGGACCGATGGCAACTTCTCGATCGAATCTGCCAGCTCTTCGCAGCGCTGGATCGATCTCGTTCGGTCGGTTGGTGGCCGCCAGGACTGGCAGGTGGATAACTGTGTTTCGATGCACGTTGTCCAAGAGGGTGAGCAATTGGGCGGTGACTCTGGAAGAATGCTGGTGCCTGCCGTCTCTCTTGGGACAGAGAGTGTCGAGCTCGTCCAAAAACACCATGGTTGTGGTTCCGCTTTTCGCCTCTTCCAAGGCCGATTGGAACAGTTCCCTCACTTTCTTCTCGGATTCTCCAGCATATGCGCCGAATGCGGTGGCGGAGCTGACGTAGAACAACTTCGCGTTCAACTCTCGAGCCAAGCATTTCACCAGCATGGTTTTTCCTGTCCCTGGTGGTCCGTGCAGCAGCACGCCTTTGGACCACCGCAGGTTCATCCGTTTCATTTCTTCGCGGTACTGGTTGGGCCAGCACACGATTTCACGCAGTTCCTCCCACACGCCTTCCATGCCACCGAACCTCTCGCTCTTCGTCCTCCCTTCGCTCGTTCTGTCGCCTTGCTCGTCCATGTCGTCCATGCGCATGGCGTCGTCGGACGTGTCGGACTCCACTTCCATCGCACCCCCTCCCACCCTCGAATCGACCGCCCCTGTGGCAAAGGGGGGCGAAAGGGGGGGCATTGGACCGTCCACCGAAGGGGGGCATTCAGGTCGACCAGGCCCGTTCGTGGATGCAGTGCGTCCTTGGCGGCGCGATGGAGGCGGATGGACGCGGCGAATACCGCAAGCTGCAGCCCAAGTCGTTCCCACCGCGTGCACAGAGAGAGACGGCGGAAGGGAGGTACTGGAACGAGTTCGAGAAGACTGCCTTGGTGCCACAGGTGCGTGACACGAGGGACGAAGACGATGCGGAACACCCGTCCCAACTGGACCAGGAACCGTCGGACTGACCACGTGAACAACGACGAACGCAGCTGGGAGGTGTCACACACGTGGAGTTCTACCCGTTGGCCCCGTACCACGTTGCCATCAGCGCATCCACGAGGGTGCTGCTCTACGATTGCAACACCTGTCGTGTGAAACGACAATTCACCCGGTTCAAAGACAAAGCGTACTCGGGAACGTTTCGCGGGGATGGTAGACTCATGTGTGCCGGTGGCGAGACAGGAATCGTCCAATTGTTCGACACAGAGAGCAGGTCGCTGCTCCGGCAATTCAAAGGACACACGAAACCAGTGCGGGCGGTGAGGTACACGCAGAATTACCAAAGGATCATCTCAGGGGGAGACGATGCTGTAGTGAGGTTGTGGGATGTGCCTACGGGAGAACAAGTGGTGGATTTTGCCCAACATTCGGATTACATCCGATCGATCGCCAGTTCACCAGTGAGCGAGAACCTGTGGTGCACAGGGAGCTACGATCACACGGCAAAACTATGGGACTCACGCACGGGGTCCTGCCAGATTACACTCGACCACAAAGCTCCCGTCGAAGGTATCCAATTCTTTCCAACAGGATCGATGGCTGTCACAGTAGGTGGGTACTCCATTCGCATCTGGGATCTGCTGGCTGGGGGAAAACTAGTGCACGAAATTAGCAACCATCAAAAAACGGTGACTTCGGTCTGTGTAGCAGCCGAGGCAGGTCCTGCTTCAAGCTCGTCTTCGAGAATTTTGACCGGTAGCTTGGACAGCCATGTGAGAGTCTTCGAAGTGGGCACGTACACAATGACACACATGTCAAAGTTCCCAGGAGCAATTCTAAGCCTGGGCCTCTCTCCTGACAATAAAACACTGGTGGCAGGAATGGCAAACGGACTGCTCTCTATCAGGAGGAGAAAGAAAGTGACAGATGCTAAGGACGCAGTTGGGAGTGGCGGGGCGACAACCAAGGCAAACAAGTACAAGCCGAGGAAAAAACTCACAGCAGACACATACAAATATTTCGTGAGGGGTCAAAGCGAAAAAGCAGCGGAAGGGGACATCAAAATAAGTGCTCAGCATAGGAAGCACATCGCTCCATACGACAAGCTGCTTCGTAAATTTTGTTACGGCGAAGCGCTGGACGCTGCGCTAGAGACCACGCGCCCCCAAATCGTATCCTCGGTGCTAGATGAGCTAAGCATGCGTGGCGGGCTCCGCATCGCACTGCAGGGCAGGAGCTCAGAGACCCTAAGTCCGCTTCTTCACTTTGTTTGCAAGTACATCCAGGATCCAAGGTACACTCCTCTGATGATCAAGATGACAAATCTCCTGCTTGACTTGTACTCGGGAATGATTGGTGTTTCTTCAGCCGTGGACTCGTTATTTGGTATACTTCATGGAAAAATAAAGGAGGAGCTCAAGTACCAAGAGCACTTGATGTCGTTGCAAGGAATGGCGGAACCAATTCTGTACGGTTCAATTCGTGCTGTGCCAGAAACAATAGAGAGGTGAGTTTCTGATTGGGTGGTGCAGCCTTGATTGTGCAAGGTGGCAAGTGAGTACCTCTGTGTTTCGCAGTTGGCCTTCTCTTCCTTGCCACACACCGAAATAAAATAACTTCGCACGGGTGTCGAGAGCCTCATTTTTTTCTCTTTGCTTTCAGCGCCGCTTTGTGTTTCTTGTATTCTTCCATTTCCTGTGCATACACCGTCCACACGCATGCTGGGCAATTGGACATGCAGCAGTCTTCTGGCCCTGGTTTCTTGGGTTTGGGGACATCTTTCGTGTGTTCTTCTTCTTTTTCCTCTGATTCGCCTTCGAACATGTGTGCGGTGGCCTTTTGCAGGGCCAAGATGTCTTCAGGCACTTCTCCTTTGCATCTCTGTGAGCACTGTTGAACGTACCACCATCCGCGTTTGGTTTGACTCCTGGCCATTCGCCAACCACGCATTTCGTGGCTGGATCCTTCTCGCGTTTCTCACGTCTCACTTCTTGGTCCGTGCACTGCTGTGAAACGGTGGACGTCGGCGTATTGCTGGGAAATCAAGACCGTTGCGCCGCCGTCTGTGCTGCACGAGCACGTGCGCCTCGCTTCTTTCTATTGTGGACGTACACGTCCGGGTGCTCAACAAGGACACCGCCATGGAAGCTGCGGACGCGACTCGAATGCATTGGCGAACCACGGCATTGGCGATGGCGGACGTCGTCGTCTTCGACGGAGGAAAGACGCGTCTGGTCTCGGACGTGTGGCGATGGCAGGCGTGGACGTGTGCTCGTGTGTGCGAGCAGCACGACACACGTGGTTGGGTTGGTCTCCGTCGCATCCGGTCCTCATCGATTCGTTCGAACGGCAATTCGACCTGGAAACGTGCATCGTCTACGCATGCAATCTCGAGTCGACGGTCCATTGCGAGTTCGCTCGCAAGTGCGCGCGCAAGCTTCACGATGGACGCGCCTGGCCACGCCGCTCGGCCGTCCATCGAGATCCTTGCAAAGCTATCGATACGTCGATCGATACCTCCCTTTTGCTCCTTTCCAAAGGTATCGATGTGTCTATCGAGATCTACTCCCTCTGGTTTTCCAAAAGTATCGATGTGTCTATCGCGATCTACTCCGATGTTTTTCTCAATTGTATCGATGTGTCTATCGAGATCTATTCCCTCTGGTTTCCCAAAGGTATCGATGCATCGATCGAGATCTACTCCGATGTTTTTCTCAATTGTATCGATGTGTCTATCGAGATCTACTCCCTCTGGTTTTCCGAAGGTATCGATGTGTCTATCGCGATCTATCTCGTTTTTTTTTCCCAAAGGTATCGATGGATGTTCTACGTTCGATCGACGGTTGTGGCAGAAACAGAGGCGTCGGTGATAAAGCAGACGTCCACGCGCCTCAAGCGACGATGGCGACACGTGCGTATGCTGCTGCGTTGCTCGCTCGACGTGCTGCCTCTCCTGCGGTGGCACAGGAAGCAGCAGCCGCCACGCGTGGCTTTCGAGCGGGAACGCCGGTCCTGGGTGGTGCAGACGTACGTGCGCGAAACCCCTCGTGGTGGAATTGGCGCACGCGGCAGCAACGTGGGAAAGCTGCTGCGCGACGTCCGAAAGCAGGCTGTGAAGGACGAGACGGACTGACGAGAAAGACGTCCGTTCGTGGACGCTCCGTGCGCGACGACGCAGAGCCCGCACTACGAACACGCGGAGCGCATGTACGAGCTGGAAAAGGTGCGTCGTGCTGCCGAGTCGATGCACGTTCGAAGCACGTGCGAAAGACAAGCGACGCACGTCTAGGCCAGCCGACAGCGGACGTGCGTGCGTTCAGACGTCGTGATGCGCACGGCAGGATCGAGCTGACACGTGTGCGCGACGGTGTGGTTGCGATGCCTTACGCTGTGCAGATGACGAACCGCAAGCTCAAGTTTGGGCTTGGCATCGCTGCCGTGCTTGGTTTGGGCTTCGGCATTCCTGTCTTTGCAGTTTGGTTCACCAACAAGAAGCTCGAGACGTGACGTTCGTCGATGCTGGTGGCAATAAAGACGGTTTCTTGCTCACGTGTATTTGCACGTCCAAGCGCCACGTCGCTCCTGCAGCTCGCGAACGTATGTTTTCGGTTCACGTTGCGTTCACACGCGTGATTTCCACAACGGACGTCATGTGCGACGACGATCTTGGACGTGGCGACGTCGGACGAACGGATCACGTGCGACCTCCGGTTCGATCCAACCGACGTTGGAGTTCCATCACCACGTGTTCCGCGACCGCGTGGCTCGCTTCCACGCAGCTGGGTTCGCCAGTCAACAGCTTGGACCACAACGTCGCTCTTTCTTCGCCGTTGTCGAGCGACACTTCGAATGCGCCGATTCTGGGAGACGCGTTCGCGTTTTCCAACACGACGAGCCGTCCTGGAAAGGCCTGCTGCAAACGCGCACGAAGCACTTCGAAGCGTGGACGGTAGTTTCAACGCACGCAGTACTCCACGTCGACCTTCCATCCGTCCGAAGGGACGCGTTTCGCCATCCCATGTGCGCGACGAAGCCACGTTCGCGCGGCCATGACGACGTCTCACGCGCCTGAGTCCGTTCCTCGGCTTTCGTATTCGCCTGCGACAGACAACGTGCGAATGTACGCACGTTCGCGTGCGGATCCACGACGACGGCTGCTTGGAGCGAGGGTGCGTCGCACGGGAAGACAGAGCCGTCGCGTCGTTCGACGCGTCGTCGGACGCGCACGCGTGCGTGTCGGTTGGAACGGACGACCGTCGGTTTCGAAAGACCGTTCGTCCGTCGCGATGGGACGTGCGTGGACTCGTTCCTTCCGCTAGGTAACACGTGAGTCGTGCTACGCGACGACGGATCGTCCCTCGCCCATCGTCGTGCACACGTCGTCGTGCTTCGTGCTTCGTGCTTCGTGCCATGCGCACGTGTTCGTACGTCTTCGTGCTTGGCCACAGGAACGAAGGGGGTCGAAATCCCCCTCTCCTCTCGCGGGATCGAAGCTCCCTTTCCTCGCACGCCGGCGGGAGGACGCACCTTTTCCGGTCTTTTCGACGGATCGTCCCTTGGGACGTTTCGGTGGCTGGGACGGGTGGCGTCGAGGATGGACAGCGTGGCACTGGACGGTGTCGCACCGGTGTCGTGGCGACATGGCGCAGTGGTCGCGTGCACTGCAAGTGGTGCGTCGGGAGCTGCTTCCATGGCAAGTGGAAGCCAAGTGGGTGGTGGCGTTCATGGGAGCTGCAGCACTGCGCACCTGGCAGAAACGGAGGTGGAAACGGAAGCTGGAGCTGCACACGGTGTCGCACGACAAGTGGGAAGTGGAACGACTCACCGGCACACCCGTCAAAACCATCCATGCGTTCTTGGAATCCATGGGAAAGAAATCGCTGGCTGGGAAGTGGAAAAAAGACTATCGAAGGAGTGACAGCGTCCAACCGTCGCTGGAACTCTTCCAAGCGCCGTGGGTGATCAAAAAAGCTGCTCCCTTCGCCAGCGGACTCGAAATCATCAAAACACCCACGCAGTTTCGGACACTCGTCTCTGCTTCGGTCATCAAACTCAAAGAATCCTACCCGCTCGATGGATCCAAAGTCTACGTGAAACGTAGAGACATGCGTGCAGGAAAACACCTGGGTCGAGTGGAACTGGTGGAAATCCAAGGGGAAGAAGCCGTGGTGCTTGACTGTCGATGGTCACCTCCACTCCCTGGAAAATGCACGGAAATATACAGGCTGGAACCTGGAAGCAGTGGAAACGTACTTCTGGTGGAATCCATATTGACACGCCTCGACACGTACCAGCAGGTGAGGTACACATCCGTCTACACCCGGGTGTGAGGTTCGATACACCCACCGGTGAAGGACAACGCCACGAAACCGTCCAAGCGAACCCACAGAGAACGTTTGCAGATTCATACCTGGTACATGCAAGAGTCCACTGGGCCTTGCTGCCGGATGTTTATATCATCGCTGATGGATGCAGGCAACGATTCAACCTGCAACAATGCACTTTCCTTGAGTAGACCAATATTAGATGCAGAGGTGCCATTCGTCTCTAGCTCGTGAAAGTTGTTAGGCAAGAAATACAACACAGTTGAATGAATAAAAATTGGCTGACATCACTCACACAAATTTATTTCTCCTTGTCATTCAAAGGCAGGAGCATGTGTGCAATTACATGGAATCAAGGCCCAGTTCATATAAGCCCCTGGCGTTTGAGATCTGTGTATGTCTTCTTGCTGTACACATTTCCCTCCTCGTCTTCGCACTCTTCTTCTGCTTCTGGCTTCCATCCTTCGGATGCTTTCTTTCGTTTCAAGCTCTCCCAAAGTTCCTGTGCCTCCTTGATCTTGGTGATCTCAAAAAACTCTTTGCTGTTTGGAATACCTAGGGACTGCAGCCCGTGCAGATGTCTTGATTCTGAGAAGTGCTGCTCGTACGCACGGCGCCCCCAGTAGCTTTGGTTCCCGCATATTTCGCATTTGAACTCTTGATTCAAACCGTGCAATTTGTACAACCAGAAAGGGATGGGCTTGCCATCCCAACCGAGTGGCAGCTTCAGCGGGTTATAAATTCTTTCCTCCTCGTCGCTCTCTATCTCCTGGTCCTCGTTCTCCTCGTCATCACGCAATTCTTCCTCCAGTTCCTCCGCTGTGAGTGCTTGCTTCTTCTCCACATTTTCGTGCGTGCTTTCCACAAAATCGTGCAAGATACTGACCAAAGCCGCCGCTGTCCATTCCAGCCGGGCCGTTTCATGCATCAATTTCTGCTGCCGTTCGAGCGACACTTTGCTCTTCGGGACGAGGGGTCGCGCGGACTTTGCGAAAATTTTGGGGTCCCACTCGTTCATGTCTTTGTTTTTCACTGAGAACAGCCGTTCTGCTCTTTGTTCGAGTGTTCCTCCACATTTCAATCCCAGCTTAGAAAGCATCTCTTTGAGTTGTTCTGTACCCAGCGCTTGCAGCTCGGCGCAGGATCCGAACGGTTCCAACAGGGCCTTTGCTTCTGCTTCCACCTGTTTCCGTTCTTCGCTACCCCCCATCCATGATTCTTCCCCCCGATCTTTCCAATCTTTCTCGAAGGATTCTCGTTGTTGTTCCAGGAGTTTGTCGAGATGAACTAGTGGTTTGGCCCTTCGATGGAACGATTTCAGGTAGCGCACGAGATCTTCGAGATAGTCTCGGTACGACTTGTCCAATTTGTGTGTCATTTCCACGTGGGAGAAGTCTCCAACGTGTTTCAAGTACGTGACGTAATCGATTTCCTTTCCGAACTTGGCGTTGACGTATCGGACGTGCAGTTCGTTGAGGTCCAGGTATCTTCCGTTTTTTTCTTCTCCGCTGAAGGAGACGTCTGGCGTTTGCAGCGGTTTCACGTCTGCTTCGTGGGCGAACGCTCCAGCAATCCTTTTGTGCGTTTCACGTATGTCTCTGAGCTTTCCATAGAAGCTGATGAATGGCGTTTGTGTGGTTTCACCGGCCATGTTTCTACGTTCTTCCATCCTGATTCCATCGGCATCTTCGTAGGCTTCCACCAGCTGCTTGGATCGTTCCACCACACGATCCAAGCACCATCCCACGCGATGTTCTTGTTTGAGCCTTTTCCAATGGGTCTTTTCGTCGTTCTCTTCCAAGTCTTCCGCCGCCGCCCGTTCCAACCGTTCGATCTCCTCGTGCATTGCTTTCGCATCCACACCACACCACGCGTCAGCATCTTCCTTTCGCTCCCTCTCCTCCGCCTCCGCACGTCTCCACTGCCACGCACCACGTGTCTGTTCCGTCCACGTGACGGCCATCGCAGATGCGCGCACAACCAAGGACCACGTGCACACGAGGTTAACTCGATCGTAAACATCCGCGGCTGCACCTTCGAAACGGTTGGGGAGCCACGAACGGCGACCCTTCCTCTGCGCGAATCGACCTGATCCACGGATCTCCTGTGGAGAGTAGCCGAATGGAGAGGCGCGTTGGGGGAAAGGGCGTCGAGGACCTCCACGTTCCCCCGCGATCCTCCGGGATCTCTTCCATGCACGTCTCGATCCTTCTCCTCGTGCTCATCCGTGTACCGCAGAGGCTCTCCCCCCCCTCGGTGGCTTTCGTGGGGCCTGGAGGGGCGTGGACCGAGCGATAGGTCGTGAGCGTTTGAGAGGGAGGGAGAGAGATTGCAGGAGAGAGATCGAGTGGGAACGAAGCACGGTGGCTGGACCGACGTGCGTTCACAACCGACGAAGCATCCCACGTGCAACCGCGCCTACGTCGCTTGCATCCGCGCCAACCACACGCCTCGGAAGAGCGAAGCGAAGAGAGACGATGCCGACCACCCTGCAGACCCTGCGAACGACGCCCAACGCACGCGTGGGGATGTCCGCGAGGCGCCTGGCGCGTGGAACGGCTGCACGTGCCACACGCCGCGTGGTGTGCTCCAGCGTACGTGCACGCGAAGGGAGAAAAAAGAACGAGAGGCGCGAGACGTGGACGTGGCAGGTGGACGGAGCTGCGACGAACGTGCGAAGAGCGAAGAGATCGGTCCGCGGGATGAGAATGCTGACGCCAACGATGGGGTTTTTTTTCGGGGATAAACCAACGTGTGGCACCACGCTCTCGTGCACGATCCACGCGCCCACGTCGACGATCGAACAGAACCTGGATGGAAAGATCG
Source organism: Picocystis salinarum (assembly GCA_038048775.1). Taxonomy (NCBI): domain Eukaryota; kingdom Viridiplantae; phylum Chlorophyta; class Picocystophyceae; order Picocystales; family Picocystaceae; genus Picocystis; species Picocystis salinarum. Next base: position 12,548 of record JBBULP010001385.1, read on the forward strand.
AGGAAGCCATCAAGGAAGCAGAAGAAGCTTGCGAAGGAGGTGTTTCGGGAGAGTGCGCAGCTGCATGGGACAACGTGGAGGAACTCTCCGCCGAGGCCTCCCACAAGAGGTCCCGCGCCAAGGCTGATCCCTTGGAGGAGTTCTGTGAGTCCAACCCAGACAGCGACGAGTGCCGTGTCTACGACGACTGAAGCACACGAAGCAACACCCCTCCGTATCATACGAATGTTGAATGAGATAAGCTACGATGTAACGATTTGAACTTGTTCCACTGATTTATTCCCAATGCATCTCTAGGGTATGAGATGGCCCAACAAAACAATTCCTCCTCCATCTGACCATCTACAACTGTATCGGGTCATCGCTATAACACATGCGTCCTGCTTTGTTTGCACGGCAGGGTCCAGCCTACCTAGAAACAAGAACTGCCGTTCAAGCTCCAAATGCAACGATGCCCAGGGGTCGCTTCCCTTCAGCCGGTATGGTTGCAACTCTTCAGGGAACAAATCTCTCCTTCTCTCGTCAGCTTTTCGTGAGTTCCAAGCAAGTGAAGCAGAGCCTTGTGTGGATTATTTCTCTCTGTACATGTGCGGTGCAGTACTGTGTTGGACAGGCCCGACAGAAGTGTTGAGGCTCTGCGGAGCAACCAGAATGACTACAGAAGTGCCGTGGACAGGTGAGCACTCCTCCTCTGAGTATGTAGGGGAGATTACTCAGACAATGTGGATGGTACACTTTTCTGCAGCCTAGCGAATTCGTGTGCGTGCAATTTCCTTCGCAGCATCTGGCGAATTCGCCTCCATCCTGTTTGCAGACGAAGCACATGTTCTCATGGGTTCCAGGTGCATCCGTTTCGGCTTCGTGCGAATACAGGAGATAGAGTCGCACGTCGTTCCCCGTGTCTTGTCTTCCGCTGTAGAGAGGTCGCAACATCATGCCGTCTCTGTGCGGAGATTCCTCCTGCGTCATCCCATCCGATTCCTCGTCGTCGTTCACTGCAGGTTCGTTGAGGTCGATGAGCAACCTTTTCCCGTTCAGTGGTCGTGCTATTTCTCCTTCGCGTTCCTCTTTCTCCACCTCTTTCTCTCGTTCTTCTTGTGCAGGTATCTTCGTGTTCGTTCCATTCTTCTTCTTTCCGCAGAACAGCTCCCGAATGTTGACGTATGGCTCGTCTCCTTCCGCTGGACCGGCTCGACAATAGCAGCCTCTCACCGCCTGCACGGTCCCACACTGTCCTCGTTTCTTCCTTCTGCAGTACGCACAGCTGGACGGATGTGGACCTTCGTACACCGGCGGAAGTGGCACTTCTTTCTTCCCTGACCTTGGTCGACGACGAAGCATTGCTTCGCCGCCACCAGCGAAAGCGCTTCGTCTCTTTCACCAAAAAATTCTTGTCGCACAGCCACAGACACGTCCGAAACACACACAGCGAGAAAATACTGCCGTCGACGAAACGATGGATCCAACCAAGGAAGAGGAACAAACGCTACTCGACGTGCGTGCGTGGCGTGCGAACGGAGCACGCGAAGACAGCTGCTTGGCAATGGAACTAGACGGGAGCGTCAAGAAAGGTCGGGAAAACGTGAAGGTCGCGGGTGGCGCGTGACGACATCGAAAGCACGTGGCCTCCCAATTGGCACCGTAACATATTTACGACAATGTTTGAAATGGAAGCACTCCATGCCTGATTGCATCATCGCCAATGGCTACCGCTCATGCATCGAGGAGGTATGCCTCAAACTGGATCCCATGAACGAGCTACACGTAAAGGATGCGACCGCTAGAATACTGCATCGGCACTTTGACCTTTCACGATGACGTGGAAGCCCGTGCTTGAACACTTCCTCGTGTAAGTAGGTGCACGAAAATCGTTCCAGCAACACACGATGACTACATGGAAATTGGGTGACATTTCCAAAGGGTAGATTTCGGAGACTTTGATTCATGAGTTGTTCGAGTTGAAATCTCTACTTTCTCTTCCAAAGCGTGCACAAAAGCCACGAGTACAAGCCCTTTCGAAGACAACTTGAAGCGTGAGGGTCAAGTTAACAAGTTTGAGGACAAAAACAATGCTCGGCGCACATGGTAGCGTTCGATTGGGCAAGCACATCATTACAAGTGTTTGAAATTGTACCTTCGTTGGACTTTTGGTTTTGCGCAATCCACTCCATATGTCCCTCATTTCTAAATTATGTTTGGCTACTTGCCATCCGATTTAGCAATGTAGATTGTGTTGCCTCCGTCACGTTGTACAACAAGGGTCCACTTGCCCTCAAGGAAAAACATCCTACGCCGCGCTTGCAAATTCCACCTTTTCTTGCGGATTATGGATTCATCTTTCAACAAACGCTCTCCATCTCTTACGAGCATTTTCGGTGAAAATGGCCCCCGAGTGGACAACCACTGCAAGCAAGAAGAGGGATACCTTGATTTTGCGAATTACAAGTGGGATCTTGTAGGATGGAATTTTGAATTGTGCTCGCGGATCACATCCTTCCATCTACAGCAAGGAGAAGGGTTCGAGGGGAACCAATCGAGAACCGGAATGAAGACGTGCTCGAAACAACAAATTCATGTTGCTTGCAAGCATGCGCCAAAACATACGCCACTACAGTCCGAGTGAAGATCGTCTAGTATTGTGGAAGAATCGTCTCCTATGCACGCGTATGCGACTTGAAGAACTTGTACAGACTTCCTCTGCCGTACAAATCAGAACTAGCGGTGCCTATACTCCGTAGGGTACTGCACGTTGCAAGTACATGGACCTACTATGAAAGGATGGTGGACCTCGCATCTTCGAAATCCCTTTACGGACATGTTCAATCCCTTTCATACACTTGCACCATCTTCACCATCTCATGTAGCATCTTTTCTATCGCCGCGACGACTTGGGTCCGTGCATTGTGCAACAAGGTGTGCGCTTTCCTCCACATCATCGCCCATATCCACCATCCTTGCAGCATTGCATTGGTCTCTTTCCCTTGGCAGAAGATCTCGATCCATGCCTCCTGAGATCTCGATACTAAGATCGATATCTTTTTGGCGGGTCTTCCGAGCCCTCGATTTCCCGCTCGGTCGATTCGACAACGACTTGCACGTCGGCATCCACCTCTTCGACGACGACAAAGCACGTTGCAAGGGACACGATGCCGCTTTGGGTGGACAAGGTGAGACGTAGCTTCGATGCGTGAGGTGCGACGCGCGTCTGCACGACCAGCGGCTGACGGATGGACGAACGGTGGACCGATGCAGTACCGTCCAACGACGTTGGACCGTTTCGTCGTACATCGCGACTTGGGACGCCGGATCAAAAAAATGGTGCGTGTTTCAAAGTAGAAGTAAAACCAGCGGATGGAATGCCTCGTTCTAGATCGAGTCGTGAAAGAAGCGACCGAATTTGCCACTTCATGGAACGGATACGACTGGTGCAAGTGTCCTACGAATCAAGACTGACTTTCCCATGCCATTGCACAGGTTTCTTCGGGCAATTTTCCGCACTTTTTGTTCTACGGACCTTCCGGTGCCGGAAAAAAGACCATGGTGATGGCACTGTTACGGGAGATCTATGGGCCGGGCGTAGAAAAGATCAAGGTCGAAAGCAAACCATGGAAGATAGAAGTGGGAGAGAGAACAGTAGAAGTGGAGATACTCACCCTCTCCAGCAATTTTCACATTGAACTCACGCCCAGTGAAGCAGGTCACCGGGATAGGTATGTCGTCCAGGATGTGATCAAGGAAATGGCCAAGAGCAAACCTCTGGATGTTACTGGAAATAAGGGCGTCAAAGTAATAATCCTTAATGACGTGGATTCACTCAGCAAAGAGGCCCAGCACTCCCTTCGACGAACCATGGAAAAGTATAGCTCAGCATGTAGACTCGTGCTTTGTTGTGAGAATCCCTCCAAGGTCATCGATGCCATACTGAGTAGGTGCCAGGCAATCCGTGTACCAGGTGCTACGTTTGAAGAAACCGTGCAATTCCTGGAGGATGTGGCAAAGAAGGAATCGTACAAGTGCTCGCAAGACCTCATAGTCAAGGTGGCAAAACATTCAAATCGCAACTTGAGAAAGGCATTACTGTCGCTCGAAGCTTGTAAGGTACAGCAGCAACAGGTCTCAGAGGAACAAGTGGCACAGGAAACAGATTGGGAGCTGTATGTCAAGGAGATAGTAAGAGAAATCCTGGAAGAACAGAGTCCAAAGCGTTTATACCAGATCAGAGGAAGGATATATGAGTTGCTCACCAACTGCATACCGCCTGCGGTCATCATGCGTGAATTGACCTTGAACCTCCTCAGTAAAATAGATTCTGAGCTCAAGCTGGAGGTTTGCAAGTGGGCGGCGTATTATGAACATAGATTGCAGTCAGGGCAAAAGGCGATCATTCACATTGAAGCCTTTGTGGCTAAATTCATGGCTTTATACAAGGAATGGACCATTGCCGCTTTTGGCTGAGTAACATCAATACGCATTGCGCTGAATTCAAAACTCTTTGATCTGTCTTATTCAAAATGCCATCTGCAAATGTGACAGAGCATTTGCAGACCGACGTAGTACCCGTGTCCTGCGCACACCCAAGCTACGCCTATGTTGAGGGAAGGAGCCTGCCCGTGCTCGAGCTACAGCGGGACGAGCCCCCCCACCACTTCTTTTCGACCCTTCTCTACTTTTCACCTTCTTGAACGCAAACCTCTGGGCGGCTACAAATGCGCCTGTCACTGTCCACCCCCCGGTAGTGTAGGCCCAAGCCATTGGCCAAGGGGTCAGTGCATGAATCGCTGTTCCGACCCAGAAATTCAACATCGCGACCCATGCAAATAGGACGGCGCAAAGAGCATAGAAACCAGCACTTTCTGCATGGCGTGCAGCACATGCAAGAGCAAATGGCATGGGTACGCTTGCCATGGCCGCCAATCCTGTCCACACCGACGTTTGCGACATAGGCACCAGCGTCCCCGCTACGATGGCAGCTGTTGCAACAAAGACGGGTGCCAGATTAGACACCGCAGCAGCCTTGAGGCTTAATTTCCACTGTGTCGGCGAAGTGTCCTTAGGCATGCACAGTGCGCCCGCTGCAAAGAACGTGACAAGGATGGCAGCATCTCTGCAGGTGTTGGCCATGGACAAGTACGGGGTCGGCAGGGTCCAGGACGTGAGTGCCAATCCGGTTGCCATTGCGTTGGCAACCACCCATGGATCCAGGAGAGTTTCTTTCGCTCGGGCACGAGAGCTCTTTGCTTCGCCAAGCATGCGTGAAGCGGCCGTTTGTGCGTGTGCAGCGGCTTCTCTCGCTTCCCATGCGGCTCGTGTCGCCAGGTCGTTCATTTCCTCCCCTTTTCCTTTGGTTTTGGAACGGATCCTTTTCCCTTGCTTCCATTCTCCTGCTTGTTTGCGTCCGTCTTTGTACGTGCGTGTGCCGTGTCCGTGCTTGTGTCCTTCCTTCCATTGGCCTTCGTAGGTGCCACCTTGGACGTAGTGATACGTCCCACGTCCGTGCTTCTGGTTGTTGCGCCATTCGCCCAAGTACGAAGCGCCGTTCGGATACCGATACACGCCATAACCGTGCTTCTGCTTCTGTTTCCACGATCCTGCGTATCGTCCGCCGTCTTCGTGTTCGATCCAAGGCGTGCCTGGCGGATGGGATGCGTCCCAAGCAGACAGCTTGGCCATGGATGCGGCCCACACGCGCACCGAACAAGGCTGGGACACGTCGCACAACGAAGCAGACGTCGCGAACCTGCGGTTCTGATCCGAAGCGCCTTTCAACAAGCGATGCATGCACGCGAAACGCAACCACAAGATCGCCAAGCTGGTCGTCCATCCGCTTTCCAGGACCTTGGGCAAGCCGCAGGAAAACGCTGCGATCGGAACGAGCAACCTGGAAGACGCGAACAGAACGCCGCGTGCGTCTTCAGGCAAGAACCATCTCCTTCGAGCGCAAACGAAGCCGCCAAAGGCGCACAAACACGCCGCGGTGGCGTCCATCGATGCGCCGTCCCGTCCCACGGTCCTTTTGCGGTCCACGTCCACAGCGGTTTGTATGGAAGGACCGTTCGTGGACCGTTCGTGGACCGTCGGTCCAAGGTAATAGGAATGGTCCACGAATGAAGACACCAACCATGCAACAAGACGAAGCTTTCGCGACATGTGCACGTGTGGCAGATCGGATGCGTAGTGCGTCGACAATCGACGTAGGAACAGGTATGTCCTCGTGCTTCCATCGTGGTTTGCTTGCTTTGCGTTTTAGTATGAAACGCGTGCAAGTGCAAGTCGATGGAAGCACTTGGGAAGATGCAATTGCGCCCACACGAAAGGTTCATCCACACCAATGGAGAGGAGCTGGGTGTTCGAATCGAATTTTGACGAAGCGATTCCCTAGGGCCGTTCGTTCGCGGAAGGGTGAAGACTTGGTGTGCTTGTCCTTGAGAACTTGGTTACCATTGTGTGCAAGCTTCGAATCGAAGACGCCTTTGGATTTCCTGAGACGACAACATCAACACAATGCACGTTTGTCTACGCATCGATGCCGGAGGTCCATTGTTGGAATGGACGTGGTTCCACATGCTATTTCCAAGGAGTAGGAGCGGTCCAACGTCCAAGGGGGATCCAACGTCCTTCCCTTCGAACCCTCTTCCACTGCGTCGTAGGACCAAGCACCCGATCCATCCTTCCACTCCACGCGCCGTGCATCGCATCCATCGCTCTTGTTTCGTGATGCCACGCCTCGCATGCACTCGTCCATCTCTTTCATGCTTGCAACATCCACCTTGCCAACCACGTGCTTCTCCACCCCACCACCGAAGAGAAGAAACTCCCCATTCGGGTGCATCTTCCGAAGAGGGTGCATCTGCTCGGACCCCTTGGTCCGCTCTCCCTCGACGTCTCAGGAGTGGTTGTGCATCTGCTAGGGTGCATCTGTTCGCTTCGCATCGTCCATGCCGCGATGGCGCGTCGCGGCGAATCCGAGCTCGCCGCTTCGATGGAGCGATGCTTGCGCGCACGCACGAGCGAGGACGGTCTGCGAGATGCCTCCGTGGCGTGTGCCTTCGAACACGTGCGCGTGCAAGCGTCGGCGTACGGCCTTTCCGCCGGTCGGAAGCCACGTGCGTTGGCCGTGGCGTTCCTTTCCGACGGTGCGAGGAGCGTGCTGTTGGGATTCAAGCGCATCGACGTCGACGAATGGGTGCTGCGAGACGCATGGAAGGTCAAGTACGCGAAGAAAGTGCAGCTGAAGAACGAACAGAGCGAAGAAACCGAGCTCAAAGTCACCTTCGAGACACGAAGAGGGAGCTCGGCGATGGCCGCTTCGTTCGAACGCGAAGAAGAAGCCACGAGGTGCGCAGCATGGGTCCTGCACGCGTGCAAGAAGAGCGGTAGGCCCATGCCGAAAGTGCAAGGATTTGGCATCGAACAAGCCGAAGCGTGGTTGGAAAGTCTGGAAAGAGTGGAACAGAGCCAAAGCAAAGGGGAAGAAAGTGATGGCGAAGTACCCGGGAAACAGGACAATGATCAAGTGCAATGGATTGGGAAGACTGCATCCGATGGTTGGACCGATACGGAAGTGCATGACACCAAAGTGGCGGAAGAGGAAGAACAGCACCTCAACGAAATGCTCGCCTACTACAACTTGGATGCAGGAGACTTGGAAACACTGGAAGAGACGCTGCAGGCTGAACTCAAAGCACTCGAAGTGGCAAACGTGCACGAAATACTACAAGCGCACGATGCAACCAACGGATTACTCAAGAACGTGGATGGAGCAGTTGCACAATTGGACGACTTCGATGCCTGGCTGGAAACCTTCCATGTCAAACTGAAGCACATGAAAGCGGATGTTGCTGCCATCGAAGCGAGAAATAACCAGCTGCAAACACAAGACCGCAACAATCGGAAGCTTCTAGATGAGATGGAAGAGCTACAAGAGGGATTGAGTATTTCGCCTGAAGATGTGGAAAAACTTCTGGACCCCAAACTAGACCAAGATAACCTACCCAATACGGTACATGCGTTGGAAGCCCTGGAAGCAGCTATTGCCAGAGTTACTGGAGAAGATGTGCTTTTAGACCCTGCTTATCTTGAAATGAAAGCCTTACAAGAGCAACGTGTGTACCTTGGCCAAATACAGGAGAGTTTCATGAACAGTGCTGGTCCCTTCCTTGACCGTGAAATTCAACTCTGTGTGGACCGCTTAATCCCTCCCATACCTGAAAGATCCAATTCTAAAAGCTGGACAAAACAAGTAAGCATAAATCGCGGTCTGTCAAGCTTCATAAAATCCTACAAGCCACTTGTAGATATTTGCAGTCGGTTGGACGTTTCCTTTCGCAGCAGAATTGCCAAACAGTTTTCATTGGCAATCAACCAGTATCTCAGAAAGGTGGTTGCAGGCATTGTCGCTGGACCCCCTGAAGCTGTTGAAGAATTAAATATTGAAGATCTGTTCGAAAAACTAAAAATTGCCTTTCAGATTATCCAGGGGGAAACACTCGGTGCGCTTGAATTTATGGATCATACACTCTCTTTGAATTCGACGCAAGGCGATGCTGCTGTGCCGGCCAAACCAACGGAATTCTACGCTACAGTGGAGCGCATACATGACAGACTTGACACCCAGGTGCTCAACTCGGTAGGGAAGCACATGGCACTTGATCGAACTTTGGGCTTACCACTTGTCGGACTCATGGAAATTCTGTTGGCAGACATGGACATATGTATGACTAGCCTCATTCTTGGTTGCAAAGATTTGCTGAAAAAAGCATTTGACGATTACATTGATACTGTGAAACGGAATGTCGGAGAATCTCTCCCCAAGAATGCAGTGGACAAAAATAATTTGAATGGCATGCCGGCATCTGCTCTGACTGCTTTGAGTATATTTAATCAGCTTGAACAATTGTCTGAACGTTTCACATTTGGGGAGATGCAGTTGGAAATGGTTGACAACGTTTGCACAACGATGTCAAGAGAGATTCTTGATATTGCAAACAGGATAGCACAGGCATTGCCGGCAAACAAGGAACGGACGTATTTGGAAGCCCACTTCCTCCTTTGGGATGCACTTGCACCACTGGAAAACACATCTGCTATAGCACGGCAAGTAGTGATGGACAGCAGTCAAGATTACCACAAATACCTGGGAATTGTTTCATACAAGCTAGTATATGTTCCCCCCTTCCAAGAGCTTATAGAATTTGTAGATAAAGTAGAGAGGTTTCAAAGCATGGGGATTTCCAACGAAAAAATTCCCTATCAGGTAGGCACAGGTGTATCAGAACTTAAGAAGCTCCTTCAATGCTTCACGGCCAGTACTCTTGAAAAGAAAGCCAAGAAGCTACATAGAAAAGTTGGAAAACCATTCAGCCTTAACCCTGCACTGCGTTTGAAAGTTTGGACCACCGTTATGAACATGCTCAAGGATAAGTACAGAACGCTAGCAACGCAGATTGAGACATGCTATCCTCAGAGACAACTTCCCATCCCGCAGGAACTATTTAATAGTGCTCTCGAGACTGCTTGATTATCAAGAAGGATTGAAAGCATAAATACATCGCACCGCAGCTTCGGATGCCCCCGGCATTATGTGTGTATATTTGTACCTCTTGTACTGTGCATTTTAGAGGCATCCTGGACTAGGAGGAGCGTGCTCTTCCTTTCAAGGCATGTAATGTGTAGGTGTTGATCCCATGCAATTCAAAGGGTGACGTCACCGTGCCTCTTCCTGGTGGTGCTCGGGGATGGCGTTGAAATTGCTTGAGAATCGACCGTTGTTGCCGTGCTGGATCTTCCCTACACCTTTGGACAGGTGCAAGGCAGGTTGGCAAATTCCTGCTCCTGCAGCTTTCATTGCGTGTTTTCTCCTTGCAATCATAGGCGTGTGTCTGTGATGTTGGGCATCCCTGTCTCCATCTTCCAAGAGAGTTTCGCATTTCATGGATGGTTCGTGTGGGTTGAGATCTGGTTTCGATCGGTGTCTCGTCGGGTCTGTTCCCAAAGTTTGAAAGGGAAAGTTGTGGTTTCAACCAGAGACACGAACCGAGAGGACGTCGACGAAGGACGGCATGGCGGCGGCACGGCTGCCGAACGAAGTGCCAGCACCGGCTGGCGACGGGTTGCGGCTTGCAGAAGCCACGTCATCGAAGCCAAAGGACGGTGGACTGCAGGTGATCTTCGTGTTGGAACAAGCGAGCTTGGAGCTCGGCAAAATAGGGAAGACGTACCAACTGCTCAACAGTGACGAACACGCCAACTTTCTACGCAGGCACAAGAAGGATCCTGCGGACTATCGACCTGACATATTGCACCAAGAGTTGCTGGCTATACTCGACTCTCCTCTCAACAAAGCTGGACACATCGAGAGAATCTACGTGCACACCAAGAGCAACGCACTCTTATCCATTCATCCACAAGTTCGACTTCCGAGAACTTTCAAGAGGTTCTGCGGGCTCATGCTGCAGCTGCTGCAAAAATTGAGCATTCGAGCGACCAATGGATCGGACAAGCTACTGAAGGTTGTCAAGCAACCGGTGACGAAGTACTTCCCTCCAAACGCAAGACGAGTCGGATTCTCCGTGAGTGCGCCGGACGTCTCCGACCTTCGCACGTGGTCTGAGAACCTGGAAAAAGACAGAGCCGTGGTGTTTGTGGTTGGGGCCATGGCCCACGGAAAGATAGATGTCTCCTGGACAGACGAATTGATTTCAATCTCAAACTATCCTCTGAGCGGTGCATGCTGCATTGGGAGGATATGCAACGCACTGGAGCAGAAGCTAGATATTCTATGATCTACAGCTTGTGTGCGCAAAAACGTGTACAATGGTACTCATGTGGTCAGAGGTAGAGCCAAGAGATGCAACAAAGACCCCTCCTGCATGGTGTATGAGATAATAAACGGTCCAAGTGCAAGCTATAGAAAGAACCTTCTTCGGCTTGTGTCCATGTCTGGTTTGTGCACCCACTCGTACTCTCCTCTCTTCGAATCAAAGGTGCCCTTTTGCAACGTTTGCAGCTTCAACGTGAACCTGGGTCCCAGTTCTTGGAGCCTCGCCCTGATTCCTACGCCTTTCTGCTTGCCTGTCTTCCCTTTGTCTTCTTTCGTCTCGAAAACGTATCGATGATGCCTAAAGAAGATGAAATCTCTCTGGTTGTGGAAGGTGACCACTCGCCTGCCTCTGAACTCCGGATCTTGGTTGAAAAGGGACGCAAACATCCTACCAACACGATTGCCGAGCCTGGTGGAGAAGTTGTTGAGCACCAGTTCCGGCCTGTGTCTGGTTGGTTTTCCATGCCCTTTGATTTCCTTGGACAATTTCAGGCTGGAGAGCCTGAAGTAGGCGGTCGGTCCTTCTGGCAAGTGCACCACCAGCATGCCATTGATGTTTTTTCTGTCTTCGTTGATCACCACCAGATCCGTGAATCCCCGTTTGGACGCGTACTCGCACATCTTCTTTATTTCGTAGTTGTTCCGTTTGTAGTAGGTGGCGTCTGGGAACACGTGCAACAAGTCGGCGAGGAACTTGAACATGATGGCGGTGGGTTTCCTTCCTGTGGTGAGCAGCACTTTGGGGGAGACTTGACGATTGAAGTACTGAGCGAACTCGTCTTCTGCCAAGTCTTCTCCGATTTCTTCGTCGTCGGATCGGATGATGGTTTCGTCCTTCTCTCTTGTGTTCTCCAACGTCTTCGGCTCTGGCTTCGGCGGCGGCGCCTGGCCAGCTTCGATCGCTCTTTCTCGCTCTTCGGCCAACTTCTTCCTCTGCTTCCGCTTCTCCCGCTGCCATCGCACGTCAAGCAGACCAGGAGTGCGTCGCATCGCATCGTTCACGTCAGCCGAGCAAGTCCTTGCTCGACCCATCCACTTCGTGTTTCGTCGTCGTTTCGCCGTTGGGCGTGGTTCCAACGCACCTTCTTTTCGTGCAGCAGCTTTCCATACACCTCCGACCTCCGCATCTTGTTTCGGATGTGCGACGTGCGCTGTCCGACCGTCGAGACGTCTTGCGACGCCATCGCCGCGCGATGCGGATGGCGATGGCCACCTCGAATATTCGCAAGAAATTCTATCGAGGCGTCCCCTTCTTCCTCTGCTGGTGGTCGAACCACAGTGGTCCAGGAGAGGAGTGGATTGCAAGATCCAAGCAGCTTGAACACAGGATGGAAGGACCAATCATGAGTACACACACCCTTCTTCTGCGTAGCAGGTGTCCCATGGAACGCTGGGAAAAGGTGTGGAGGTGGACCTGGTGCATGCCACCAAACAGGCAGCACACAAGAGGGAGTCCAACGCATCCCCACCGTTGTCGTCCAACACCGTTGAGCGTAGGTCTGGCGCGCACAAAGAAAACGGTGTGTGCAAGAACTGGCCGGTCAGGAGTGCGTCCAAGATGTCCTGGCGTGCAGTGCGGTGACTGGAAGATGTGCCCTTGTACGGTTTGTACAGCTGCTTTGCACGCCCCTTGAGCAATGAAGCAGGACAGCATTCGTACAGGTTCACCTTGTCGTTGCAAGGTTCCATCATGGGGACCACAGCACCGATCCCTTCTTCTACCAGAGGCCATGCAAGTTCGGTTGCAGCGTAGTACGTCTGCCTGTACATCCTCAAGTTCTGTGGTGCAAAGGGTGTCTGTGCTGCTACATCACATGTTCTCTTGGGCTCCTTCGATCCAGAAGTGGATGCCAATCTTGCACATTCTTCCCGGAAGGATTCGGGAGTCGGATGGTTCTTCTTCAGCTGCTGCAGCCATGCCATCCACGTTCCTTTCCCTCCGTTGACTTGTCTAGCAACGCTCATGGACGAATCGACGCCCACCCACAAGGGTCGTTTCTGTTGGACACAAGCGTCCAGCTTGTGGAGTAGGAACTCTCTCACTGCAGGCAAGCATTCCTTCCTTTCCATCCCTGATTTCGGGAGGCGCTGCGCTTGCACCACCTGGACCACATGCATGCGTCCTTCTTGCAGCTCGCACTCGGCCACGAAGATGGCCTTTCCACACGTTTTGGCGCCGCTCCAATCCAATCCGACCACCGTCGCTGTCGGTGCAGCGGCCATGCCGTCGATTGCCACGTGGATTCGATCCACACACGTGTTCCTTTTCGTTTCGGGTTCGAAAGGAAAACGTTCCGGTTCAAAGGTCCCTTTGAAAAGGAATGGAAAGGAAAGAATCGACCGTCGCGTCGGACATCCTTTGGAAGCGTCGTGGATCCGAAAGGGATCTGCGTCCGGATTCCACAGTGACGAACGTCGTCTCAAGCTTCGTTGTGCCGTTCGGCGAGGTGCGTGGCGCGTCCCACTCTGCGTCGCGCGGCCAGTCGACTTTCCCTTCCGAGAGAAAAAACTCCCTTGTGGCTCGTCCCTTCCAATGCAGGCAGCCACGTCGTGAGGGATTGAGAGAGAGAGAGACAGTGAGAGGGATTGACAGAGGGGGACGATGGGGCATGGGGTACGGTTCATCGGATGACCCGTAGTGGATGAGCTTGAGACGAGTGGTGTGGATCGACGTGGAGGAGCGAACAAAGCGACGTCATGGCCACGATGTGTCGCACGTGGACGTCCTTGCGATCGATGCGGACGGATCGGACGCGCCTTCGGAAGACCGTGCGAACGAAAGCAGGAGCAGAGGAAGGAACGACCGAAGAGGACGGGTTCGAAAAACGATTGGCTGCGCTCAAAGGGAAGACCAGACCAGGCGAAGGTGCAAAAGCCGCCAAGAGGAAAGCCAAGAAAGAGAAAGGGAGCGTAGAAAACACCTACGACTTCTCCAACGAAGTCGTCTACTACGAAGGCGGACCTTCGACCGGAGACGTGGCCACAAACGTAGCACTTGGATTCACCCTGGTGTGGCTGCCTCTGACCCTGGCATCCATCGGCAGAAAGCTGTATCTGAAGTACAAGATCACCGACAAACGGATCAACGTTGTCTCCGAATCGCCTTTTGCACAATCGGACGAGGACATCGTGTACGAAAATGTAGCGGACGTTGTCACCGTTGGTAGAGGTGTTGGACTGTGGGGAGACATGGTCATCACCTGCAAGGATGGGAAGAAGGTGGAGATGCGTTCCCTGGACAAGTTCTTGGAAATCAAGGCTTACATTCTTGACAAGGTCGAAAAAGCAAAGGCAGCAAGAGAGGAAGGGAAGAGTAAGGGATTCTGAATGCGATCGTGGTGCATTGACGGCAGCTGAATAATGGATGCTTGCTGCCAAATGATGCAAAGTATCCAGTGCTCATGCCCTGCCCAGGGACAGTCTGGATGCAGCATATGTGGCCTGGCAAAGAAAGTCAATTAACTTACAAAATCTGTGTCTCTGTAGACAAACACTCAGTACGGGGGCAAAGAATCCATCCGACTCCATGGCTGGGTTCCTTGTGTTTGCTCGGCACTCTCGGGCGCATAAGGGAACGATGTGAATCTGTACAAGGGGTTCTTCAGCAAATCTTCACTTATACCTCTTTCCAGAGGTACCCGTGGGGGCTGGTTGCTTGGGCCACTGGGTGGTTGCTGAGGCGGGGGTGGGGGGGGGCCAGGTAAGTCATCTGTGGGAGGGGTGTCTTCTTTCCTGGTCTTCCTGGCACGGTATTCACGGAAGTACTTGCGTACACCTTCCACCGTCCGCAGACATTTTGCATGTTTGCGGGTCTCTTTAGCCGTGGGGCAGTTTGAAGACCATGTTGCGCCCGCAAACTTTTCATGCCATTCGTTGATCTCCTTGCTGGTCGGTCTTCGTCCCAGTTTTTTGTATTCCGCACGCCACCACGCATTGAATGGGTCCCAAAAACCCAGCGGCCTTCTTCCTTCCGACCAACGCTTCACAGGGGCTTTTGAGGAGCTTCCTGGCTGCCCGGAGGATGTGCTAGGCTGTCCTGCTGGCGGTGCAGATTGCTTTCTCCTCTCCACCTGCTGTTGAACTTCCTTCACAAGCATATGCAGCTGTTCGCGCTCCTTGTTCCTTGCATCGTCCGCCATCCTTCCACTCTCTTGTGGCCTAGGAGGCCTCATGATTGTGGGTGGCAAATACTGTCGCGCAGTCTGCATGATTGACGGGTCTTGTTGGATCATACAAGCAATCTCTGGCGATATGCTAGGCAGGGAGAAGCCCAGACCATCCAGGGACGTCATTCGTGGAAAGTTTGAGCTCGATGGTTCCGCTGGATGAAAATTCCTCATCTCTTCTTGCAATTTGGTCGCACTGCTAGTGTTGCTATTGTTCCATCGCTTCCTTTGTGGGTCACTCATATGCTGCACTGTTGACAGCATAGGTGGTACTTCCTCCAGATCCGTTCCTGTCAATTGGAGTTGGATTCGAGCGGATGGAAACTGCTGACGCTGTCAGATCTTGGACCGATCGAAACGTGCTTGGAACACGTTGTTCTCTAGGGAGCTGTTTCTCCGCCTTCGCCAGACGCAGTGCTGGTTGGCTTGGTGTTCGTCGTTCGGTCGGTCCACTTCCGACCGAATTCGACCGACGTCGTCACCGCCTGCACGTGGTCTGGAACCCGAATCTCCGGTGCACCTTCCTACGACGTAATCCTGTTTGTCTCCTCCGTCTTCTGTGCTGTGCACTCGGCACGTGAAAGCTTGCGCTTTGGAGCGTTGCGCTCGTGCTTGGCTCGAAAGTGAAAGCGCAAGCAGTCGTCCCATTCGGAAGAGGGCCCCCGAATCGATACCTCCAAGAAAAGATCTCGACAAAGAAGTGGAAAGATATCGAGACGCAAGGTGCTGGACGAAGCGAAACGTCCTCGCGAAGCACACCCTACTCGTGCGTCTGAAATACGCATTCTAGCAAGAGCCAAAATAAGACGACGAGGTAGGATGTCAGAATGTTTTGGTGGTCCATTCCATGCATCCATCTACCGCAGAGGATTAAGGAACAATTCCATACAGAATCCTCTGCGGGTATATGCCACGGATGCTTGTCCATCCCTTTCGCCCCGATTCCTCCACCGGGTGGACAGTCCCGTCCAATCTGGCGTTTCGCATCTCCCTCTCCCGCAGAGGATCATCTCTCCTCTCTGTGCCGTCCTCTGCGCTTGCTGGAATGGGTCTGTAGCGTGGTGTGCCTCCCTCGTTTCGATCGGTGGCGGCTTGGACTGGCCTTAGCAATCCCACCCTTCCTCCAGCACATGCCCGGGGCCCAGGGAGGGTTCCAGACGGAAACCGATCGGACGGACGAGATCCCACCCCGCGACCGTTCGAGCGTTCGAACGGACGGTCGGGATGGGTCGTAGGCCGAGGCGGGTGTCCAGCTGGAGGCTGTAGCCCAACCGAAGCGATCCGGATCGATGCCTGCTTCTCCCTGAACGGTGGACGCACCCGTGCTACAGCCATCCGCGGTTCGAATCCTGCTCGTCGAGACGTACGGACGGTTTCGAAGTTGGGAACGACGGCTGTAGCACGTTTGACTCCATCGTTGAGTGCTTGACGCCGAGATGGTCGACACGCACGTCCAAGGAGCGATCGACGAACGACGACGAAGCGTGCGTCCACGTGGCTGTCGATGCTCCGCGCTGCCTAAACCGTGAACGCCGCAGGGGAGCGCGAGCGTGCAGACAAGCACTGGGACGCCCGAAACAAACGAGGATGAAAGCGTCCTAGATCTGCTCTTGTCATCCTTGACCGATCGGTCGGAGATCGTGGAAGCGCTCCTTCCACTCGCCCTAAGCCACGGATGGTTCGCATGGAATCCGTAGGTTTATTTCTTCAGTGGGCGCAACGGAATTGCCTCGCCCACAAACAGGGCCTTCCTTCTGTGTCTTGTCCTGCTTTATTGCGGTAAAGTTGCACTGACCAACATGCCGCTGAACTTGTGGCAGAGGGCAAGCCAGAACACGCACGAAACCGCTCCCCCTCCCATCCAATCGCCGCCGTATGGAAAGGACAGCAATGGACCGATGGGCCAGACTGCTTCCGTCCCAAGCTGGATGACCGGGACTTTTCCTTGGGTGTACAGGATCCACGTCCACACTGCCGATCGTGTCAGCAAGGGAACCTTCTGCATTAGCTTGTGTTTGGGCGATTCCCACTTGGCTTTCAACTTCTCCAGCTCCTTTTCTTTGGCCGCTGCTTTACGTTCCAGCTTGGCGTGTTTCGAGAAGGTGGACGGATTGTTGAGCGGTGCAGCTTCTTTGCGGATTTCGACGATTTCCGCCTTCAACTTCTTGATCGTCCTGGTGGATCCCAGTGCCTGTCATGCGCCGTGCGCGTCCGCGTCAGCTCCGTCTCGGCGTTTCCTCGTCGAACCCTAGCTGCCACGCTTCGGGACGGTCCGCGACGCACCAGGCTCTTCGAGAAGACGTGCAAGGCCAGTTCCATGAGCAGCACGACCACTGCGATCCGAATCGAATGCGTGTCCAGCATCCTTCCGACGACTGCATGGTACGTCGCCATGTTTCGCCACGGTTGGTCTTCGACGACACGTCTGCTGTCGCACCGTTTCGAGCCAGCAGCTCCCAAGAGCGATGGGCCACGCAT
This sequence comes from Picocystis salinarum, assembly GCA_038048775.1. Taxonomy (NCBI): domain Eukaryota; kingdom Viridiplantae; phylum Chlorophyta; class Picocystophyceae; order Picocystales; family Picocystaceae; genus Picocystis; species Picocystis salinarum. Next base: position 30,011 of record JBBULP010001385.1, read on the forward strand.
CGACACCAAGGCCCGGTGTGCCCTGTGCGGGACCGTATGGACCGTAGGTCTTTCCGGTCCATGGACGGTCTCCCGTGTCGGATCGGCACACGTGCAAGACACGGATGAGTCAACGCCTCTTCGACAACCCGTGCCCAACCGACCTGGTGCCCACGTGCCTGCGGAGGGAGACCATAACCCGCGGAGGAATGCGCGATAAAAGTCCGGTGGAATAGGACGTCCTCGGCGGGGAATGCCGCGGAGTCCCTTGGGATACGATCCTCGACAGCGCATGGTCGAGATCCTCCCACGAGACGGACGCCGTTCGGTCGTCTTTTTCTCCCGAGACCCGATTCGTACGAGGAGATTTCCCGCGCAGGTGTGTCCTGCTGGCGTCCCTTCGGCGACCCAGGTCCCCTCCTCCACGCACTCCGTCGAAACGCCACCTTTGCGAGGACCTATCTACCATAGGTTTACCTCGAACGAACGTCACTCGCGGAGGAACGGGACGACCGAACCCTGGTGCTGAAACCCTCCTCCTCGCACGCACGTGTCCTTCGCTCCCTCCCATCCCTCCAGGAACCTGAGGCCTTCTTCCTCTCCGCGATCGCGTGCGTTCGAGGAAGGGGGGTCGGTTTCCCCGGGCACGCAGATCGCGCCATTCCATCAAAGCGCGCATTTCACGACGCTTTCGAGCGCTTCGACGTCGCGTTTTACACGCTTCACGTCGCACACGGCAGCTTTGGATCGCACCTGGACGTTCCTGGCGGGCGACGCGGTCTTCCTGGACCTTCGGACCCCCGTTTTGGCGCGCACGTGGCACGAACTGCGACGGTCGGAAGGTCCGAAGCACGCCACGTGCGAACGAAGAGGCGTCGAAGCGTGCTCGGCTGCTGCAGGAAGGAGCGAGGACGTGGGACGAGCTGGACGAGACGGAAGAGGTGCGTGCTGCACGGGAGCACGTGGACGAAACCGCGTGGAAAGAACGCCAACGAACCGCGAAAGAATCAGAGGAGAAGGACGTGCACGAGCGGAAAGGACCTCGCCAAACGACGAAACGTGCGGAGATGCTGCGTGGAGCGTGGAACGACAACGGTTGGGACGCGTCCGAACGAGCTCGAAAGGTCGAGGAAGGATGGAAGAAACAAGACGAAGCGGACCGTCGTGGACGAAACGACGCATTCTTCGAACGCTAGTCGTTGCGGTTCCCAACGCACGTGGTAGAGAAGGTTCGTGGACGTCAGAGCTGACCGTGAAACGGAACGAACGCGCAGGTGAACCGCATCCAAACGTGACTTTCCGTTGCCGTGGGAGATGGGAGGGCAAAAGGGACCCTCCAGCTCCAACAGCAAAGAACGGAAGCCAGAGAAAAACAAGCTGGGCGTGTGTTTCGACTTCACAAAAGGGAAATGCCACCGTGGGGCAGGGTGCAAGTTCTCTCACGATATGGAGAACATGCAGCCAGCTTCCACAAGCAATGGTGGCATCTGCTTTGACTACATACATGGACAATGCAACCGAGGGGATGCGTGTAGGTTCTCCCACGATTTGCAAGCCATTAGCCAGGAAAGCCGGGAAGAGAGAGGGATATGCTTTGACTTCACGAGGGGGACGTGCACCAGGGGTGAACTATGCCGTTTTTCACACAACATCAATGTGGTTGGATTTGCACCTGGCGGACCTGCAGCGCAAGAGCAAGCGCAGGCGCTCGCGAAAAGTGCAGGGGTCTGTTTTGACTTTATGAAAGGCATATGCCACCGTGGTACGGCTTGCAGATTTTCGCATGACCTATCACTCCTGCAAAGCGTGGAAGCCTTGAAGAAATTGGAAGTGGAGAGTGGAAAGGGACTCTGCTACGACTACGTAAGGGGGCAGTGTGCAAGAGGACGCTCGTGTAAATTCTCTCACGATACAAGCCTGCCAGAAATAACATCTGGCCTGTTGTCCGCAGCAAATCAGACGAATGGGGTTGGCACCGCCGCGGCCCACACCCTTGTGGATGGGATGCCAGGGATGACAGCACAACACGCCCAGACCCCAGGAGTGGCTCCACCAGAATCACAGGCAGGGTATGCTGCAGTGGCAGCTGGGCGGTTCGTCAGTCCGAGTCCAGTGAACATATCTGCCCCAAGTAGCTATTCTTCGGACGGGATCCTTACTGGGTCACCCAACTTCGGATACGCCGCTGTGGCATCTGGTAAAGGAGTGGGACTGGGGAGGTCGTATGCGCCGGTGCATGGGCAAACCACCAGTATGGCTCCAGTTGGAAATGGCAATGGGATGGAGAAGGGACTTGCGGGTTGGGGAAGAAGGCCGGTGCAAGCAGATGATGATGTGCGGTACATGCAGAGCGCTGGTTCTGCATCTCACTCGTTCACGAACGGAAATGGCTGGAATGCTGCTGCAGTGACTGCATCTCGTTTGGATTTCAAATCCAACTATGCTGAACTGAACTATTTGGCTGGAGATTTGCAGACCCTGCAACTTCAGGAGGGCGATGCTCCAACCCAAAATGGACTCAATGTCCCGTTCAATGGATGGCATGGCACAGTAGGGCACACAGAGCAAGGGGAATTCAAGGAAGGATCGCTTGGGAGGATTTCCGGCTCTTTGCAGGGGGATGGTTTGCATGGCTCTCTTTCTCGGTCTCCGCCTTATCCGGGAGATTTGAACTCCATCCAGGATTCTGGCATGAGGTGGGATTCTCTGTTTTCCGGCGGCAGTGCCTCCAGTGACAGTGCTGGGTTGGATTTGGGTGCGATTGGCAGTGATCGTTTCGGTGCTCAAGTTGGTGACACGGGGGGGCACACCATGTACAGCTCTTCCACGCTGTACAGTGCATGGAGTGGTGGCTACAGCATGGGTTGAAGGAGGGGCATCTCCCCCCTCTTCTTTCTCTGTCCCTCTCCCTCCTTTTTTGCGGCACAGATTTCAAATGTGACATGGAGACTTGTGTTCTTGCTGTTCCATGATGATGATGGACCACCATTGGTTCCTCTCCTCTCTCGTCCACTCGATCGTGTCGATCGAGCGTTACGTTCGCTCTTCTCCCCACCCCAGTTGCTTTCGATCCATTCGAAAGGAAACGAAGTCCCTTTCGAACCCAACGAAACCTCCGATCGAACCCGAAGAGGTCCTCCTACTCTTTTGGAAAATGTCCACCAATGCACGACGAGCCCCCCTGCCCCACCTCTCATCCTCTGCGGGTCATGTCCATCTTCGAGCGACTTCGCGCGCGTCTTTCCCTTCCCGCAGAGGAATCGTCCGTTTTCAAGAGGTCATCCTCGTCGCCGACGGTTCGGCTTGGGTGCGTCGGATCGCCTTCCGCACGAGTCGCATCTGGACGGACGCTTCCACGTGGTACGCACACCGCGCTTGTTCGACGAGCCACTTGCACACGCGTGCGCGTCTCTCTTCCATCCTTCGTCGTCGCTTGACACCGCCTGCTTGACCCTCGGAGCGAACCACGTGGCGATGGTGGAAAAGAACCCGTGGTACTCGCGGGTGGACGGTCCGTTTCCCAGCTGGCAAGGTCCAGTGGGCGTGAAAGAAGACGGTGGTGGATGCACACGTGGACGTGGACGTGTGAGCGACATGCGCGTGCATCGTGCCGTGAACAACCGAGACAAGGACGGTGCGTGGTGCAGCCGATGGACGAGGAAAAGAGAAAGGGGAAGGTGTGTGGACGACGGACTGACGAGACGACGGAACGACGTGCAGCCATCCTGCAAGCGATCCAAGACGGTGTGGACGTGAACGAAGTGGAAGCAGCAGGAAACACACCGCTGCACAACGCTGCCTACGAAGGATGGGTGGAAGGCGCAGATCTGCTCCTGCAACAGGGAGCCAAGGTCAACGCAAGCAACAATGCAGGGGACACGCCGTGGCACTGGGCGAAAAACATGGGGCATCAAGACATGATGGACTTCCTCGAGCAGAACGGAGCAACCAAAGAACCCGGCCTGGTCTTGGTTCAGGACCACATCCCCAAAGTGAAGGAATTCTTCGAGAAAGAATGTTGGCAGCACCACCCCAAACCACATGAGGAGTACATTGAATGGCGCAAGAAGCAAGACAAAATGTACGAGAAGGAACAGCAGAAGCTGGTGCCAGGCATGTAAAAAGAAGGTTTACCTCCATGTCCATACATGCTATACCCATGCTGTTAGAAGACGATGTCAAATATGTAATGCACCACGATGTGAGCATGGCCATACATTACATTCTTCGACAACCCAATCTCTGAAACCTGTGTGAAGATACCATCCTATACTGCAATACACACTGCTCACCGGCAACCAACCAGACTTACTTGAAAAGGGACTAGCGGCCCGGCGGTTTGGTATTCCTAGGTGGGGTACCTGGCCTACCCTGTCCCATACCTCCATACATGAACTTTTGTTTCTTCTCTGCTGGCTTGAGGATCTGGAAGGAACACATCAGAGTCTCGTCGACACTCATCATAGCTCCCGCATTGTCAAACTCTCCACAGTAGTTTGGAGCGGAAAATATCGTCACCAGCTGCCTCTTCGCGAAGAACTCGTACCCGTCCTCCACAACTTGATGGGCACGGACGACCAGATCTAAATCGTGCTTTGCAAGGAAATCGGTCACAACTGCTGGACCAAACGTGTACGAAACACCCCTATCATTTTCCCCCCATCCCTGTACGTCTTTGTCTGGGTCAGACCACAAAAGATCACAGAGTAAGCCCGAGTCTGGCACGTCTGTTGGCCGCGGTATCTTCTTGATCTGTTCTAGACTCTTCAGCTCAGGGGACAGCCCCCCGTGCATGCAGAGGATCTTCTCGTCGATGAGTGCAGCGCACGGCAGGCAATTGAAGCAATCCGTGAAGGCTTTCCACAGTCGAATGTTGTATCTCCTTTTGCATTCGTCATAAAACCCGTAAATTCGGTTGATTGAGGCACACTCATGGTTTCCACGCAGCAAGAAGAAGTTCTCAGGAAATTTGACCTACGCCGATCCAAGCGGGCACCGTCACGATCCGTCAGCCATCTGCTCATTTTTTCGGTCCAGGATGCACGACGAGCGATTGCGTTGTGGATGGCACATACCTTGTAAGCTAGGAGCAAGCAGATAGTTTCTAAGCTTTGCTTTCCACGGTCGACGTAGTCACCCAAGAATAGGTAGTTGGCTTCTGGAGGGAACCCCCCGTATTCGAAGAGTCGTAGCAAGTCCGAATATTGACCGTGTATGTCGCCTGTATCACGTCCGTTGCATCCGTGGGGTTTGTTTCCACGTCGTTGTCGCGCACGTCCCGACGTCAGCCACGAGTCTCTTCGGTTTTTTTTGTTCCTGTGTGGTTTCGACGTGTGTTTCCTCCACGTGCTCGCATTCGCCCAGCAGAGGCGTGCTTGGCTTCGGTTGGACGGACGCACCGCATATTTTTATTGGTGCTTCTAGCTCTAGGAGGTTGGGTTGCGACATGAAGACATCTTTGGCGGCGAGGCACAGCTTTCGTATTTCTCCTTCGGCCAGTTGCACTTGTTTCCCAGGCCTTCCGTTCCGAACGTCCAACAGTCGGTTGATGAGGTCGTCGATCACGGCTTCCTCCTGTTCCCTCCGTCCATCGCGTTCCCGCACGTGCCTCGCGTCAGCATGCGTGCTCACGCCATCCACCACACGTCCAAAGCACACGTCGCACCGCACGTGCGTTCCGTCGACGTTCCCTTTCCACTCTCTCTTTTTTTTTACCGTTCCACGAAACCCTCTTCGTTCGCCACGGCGTTTCGCCGGTCGTGCGTTCGCCTTCGTTCCTGGACCGTCGCATGCGTCCTTCCCTTCGCTTCGTCGTGCGTGTCACGCACCATCTCTCTCGTCCGCGGCACGAACGCCGCGGACGCGCCGACGATACGAACGCGACACGCGGCCGCCGAGGACCACGCACAGACACACACAGTCGATGGCACTTACACCCACGTGCACACGGTCCAGGCGCCACACCCACCCTCTCTCCGCGTCTCTGCCGGGGAGCAGATACACCCCGTTCCGACCGGTCCTTCCCGGTCGAAGCAGATGCACCCCGTTTCGTTCATAGCTTGTCCCTCGAGCAGATACACCCCCTCTCGATCGGTGCCTGGCCCTCCCCAGCAGATACACCCCGTTTCCCTCTCTTTCAGGCAGACGACGGTTCTGTGGAAAACCGAAACGGGTTGCGAGGGACTAGCTCCCTCCTTTCCCGCGCTCTTCTTCCTCGGTTGCGACGCATGGTTGCAAGTGAACCGGATGCAAGGCCGTCTCGACCAAGGCCACGCAAGAGGTTGGGACGGCAACCCTCCATGGACGTGCAGAATCTCGGGATGAAGGGACAGTGTCGAGACAAAACATACAGAGGAGTGAGTGGAAGAATGCCGGCCCCGTTTCTTGTGCCAATGCAACCCTTTCCAAACCTCGCTTCGGCAATCCATCATTGGCTCGAGCTTTCAAAACAAATTCCTTGCAATAGTAGTACATCAATTGAATGAGGTATGATCTTCGAATTTCGAAAGGAAAAAGATTACTTCATCCTTTCGAGAACGGGATGATCTCAATACAAACGCCCTAAACAAAGTCGAAGGACCGATCATCAAGGTTGACGCATCCAAACTCCAAATCCCTTGAAGGACAAACCGAATGCGCGAACGTCTTAGACGATCGCGGAACGTTGTTTCTCTACTACTAGTAGCAAAACATCACATTGAGAACAAGAGCCAATTTGCATGAGAGCTTGCTAGCACGTCGAGACTTCAAGAAAACATTCTAGTTGTACCAACGAACAAAAAACCAAGTTCATCATCGTCATAATATATGTAAGGAAGCGATTGGAGAGCCCAAGTGCTCTGCTTTTTAAGGTTGTGATGGATTTCGTTAGGAACTGAAAGTTTGTACAAAAAGAGAGATGAGAGGCATCCAAGCATTTCAAATTAAATGCAATGCATTGTGCCATGCACTCCCCTTTGTTGATGCTCGAGTTATCGGCATACGTTTGAGTTCACCCATTTTCTTTCACATTATTCATTCATTCTTGGCTGCACTAGTTGGTAGAATCGCTCCCCCAGGTCGAGATCATGCCGTACACGTGTATAATATCCATCTCGAGGATTTCGATTTGCAACCATGCAAATGCATTGTGCAAAGAAGTTGACGCTTCATCCTCTCTCCACCATTCATCGTTCATGCTTGCTCTTCGGTACACTCGCTCATACTCCGGTGGAGTACTCCCTCCGAGTCAAAGATCCGACATTTCTCCTACGAAAGGGCACTTGTACTTGTTTTGCTTGCTTGTTCCCGTGGGGGGAGACTTGGATCGGACCCAACAACTCATTCTTCCGCACGAGGTAGAGTAGATTTGCATCCCTCTACTTACGTTTTCACAGATCGAATAGGGCTGCAATTCTCCAGTCTTTCTTTTGTGCGTTGGTAGGCATTGCCACGAAGATGTACCATGCAATTGCACACCGCTCCATCCACGTACCTTCATTCGTCTTGGGCCCAAAACCGACCCCTCCAATTCACAACTGTGTTTTCCTCTCATCCTCGGCCCCAAAGAGTTGTGAACCTCCTCTCGATCCTCCGCAGTACATGCACCCCTGCCCTCATTTCTTACCGATCCTTTATAGGGAGCCGTCCCCTTTCGATGCAGATTCGTGCGAGGAAGGCGGCCGTGCGACGTGGTGGCGGCTCACGATCGTTTCGTCCATCACATTTTCGTTCGACGTGACACAAACAAGCCGCCTTCGCGCTTGAAGGTGCGCATTTGCACGGCTTTTGCGAGGCGAAAGGAGGACGCACGGTGGGACACGAGGTGGCTGACGGATCGACGCACGCAACGTAGGGTCGCGTGGACCCTGTGGTCAAAGCGCACGAGCTCCATCGCCTCGCAAACCTCTCCAGGTGTGGAAGGAAAAAAATGGCGCACGACAACGTGTGGAACTCCCATCCCAAGAAATACGGCGCCGGATCGCGCAGCTGCCGCGTCTGCGGCAACCAGCACGGCCTGATCCGTAAGTACGGCATCAACATCTGTCGTCAGTGCTTCCGTCAGTACGCCAAAGACATCGGATTCGTCAAGAACCGATGAAGCAACGTGCGAACGACAGAAAGGACGTGATGCATAAAAGTCACGCAAACGCGTTGTGAGACGTAGTTGAAATGGATCGTGTGGGAACCGTTCGATGTTTATTGCCTGTCCAACCGCGGTGCATCCGAGAGAAGCCTGGTTGCTGTCCGCTTACCGCTTGCCACGACGACCCATGCCACGTGCGCTGCCACCTCTGGTCCCTCGTCCTCTTCCTCTGGTCTTTGTGCCCGAAGCAGTAGCAGCAGTTCTAGCTTTTTTGCGCGGTCCTACGTCGATTTTGATGGCGCGTTTTTTCCCTTTTCCTTTGTCCAAGGTATCTGCAGGATCAGCACCACGCCCACCAGCCGAACCTCCTCGATCTGTCGGTCTTTTGATTTGATCTTCGTCATCATCCTCCCCTTCAAACAGGCCCTGATAGTTCCCTTGGCCCACTTCCCCATCGAACAGATTGGTCTGCTCACGCAACTGCACGAAATCATTCACCATGGCTTCCACCTTGAGCTCCGAACCCGTCAGGCCCAACACACACATGGTACAGCAAGGTGCGATGGAGAGGGAATAAATGGTGCCTTTCAAATCCAGAGCGACGTCTTCCTTTCCTTTTTCTCCGGTCACCACAATCCTGCCCACTGCACCGTGATCCCCGCTGAGATCTGTGGCACTCCCGTCTTGTCCGCTGCATTCCACCAGCACTTTGTTCCTGGAAATCTTCTCTGGCAGTACGATGGGCAACCTGGTCATCACTTCTTTCGTCCCTGCCGCCTTGACGGCTTCTGTCCCTTCCTCCTTGGTAGGCAATTCGACCACTTGCTTGTCTACTTCCACCACCAGCTTGGTTTGCTGCTCGGGCTTGGCCACTTGTTCTTGCACTGCTTTACCTTTCGTCTTCTCCTCGGCTCCCTTGGCGTCCTTCGCATCCGCTTCTTGTTTTCCCAGCACTTTCTTGAGCTCCAAGATGTCTTCTGGATCCGAATCGTCCGTCCAAACGACTCGTTGCGGCTTCTGTTTCGGCGCGTGGTTGCGCATCCAATCCGGCTCGTCCTCGTCGGACACCGTTCCTTCCGCTGCACGCTTCAAGCGCATCGAAAGCGGCATTTCTTCGTCGTCGAGGACGTCCATGGCGGCGTTTCGGACGCCTTTCGATGCAAGACGAAGCCGATGCGCGTCCGAAGGTGCGTCGAAACGTGCGCAAGTGCGCGCGACAAGGAAACGCGGGAACTGCACGAGAAGACGAACGACACGTGAGCGAGAGAAGAAACTCCATCGGATGGGAGACACGCATGCGGTGGGGACCAGAGTTTGTCCTGTTTACAACTCAGCACCAACCAGAGAGCCTGCTTGGGGCTAGAAGACGTGCACAGGTGAAAACATCACGGCTTCTCCACCTCCTCGATGGACGTCCCTTCCATACCTTCCCCCTTCTGATCCAACACGAGTGGCAAGTACTCCTCCTCCGTGTTGGGAAATCGGCTGTTCTTGAAATGCTCCACCAACGCGTCTTTACCCTGAACGCGCGCGTAGCTTATCTCACACACCTTCTTGCTGTTGAATTCTTCCCAACGCTTCTCCTGAAACTCGTTGTAGAAGTCAACTGTGGCTTCAATGCTCACAAAGTTCACAAATGCATAGCCAAGATTGCACTTGTTCTTAAAGTCAATCGGCAAATAAAAGAAATCAAACTTATTCTTGTGCCTACGATCCAAGAGCGAAAGCAACATCTTCTGATTGTACTTGTTGGGGATGTTGCGTATCATCAAGGTTGTCCGACTTTCCCCGTCGGCAACTTCAGGGTGGAACACAAACTGTTCGTCCATCTTCTCTTCCCTTGGCTTCCTGTAAATGCTCGACCGCTCTTCCAAAGGCGGGTTTCTTGCATTGGATGCATACTCCCGAGGGCTATTTGGATAGCCCCCCTTGCCAACGGGAGACAAAGGAGGTGTCATTGGCGGAGAGAAGCTGTGCATCATGGTGTTAGCTGGAGACCCTGGCATGTACATGGGGGGCGGATACCCAGGAACTGCTGCAGATGGCATGGGGGGGTACTGCGGCCACATCATGGATGGATGCATTGGAAGGCCATGAGGCGAAACACCCATCGGAATCCCCATACCCATCCCGTACGGCGATCCGGTGTCCCCCATCATCATTGGAGCATGCATGTACATTGGATGCATAGAGCCAGTATACACAGGACTCATGGGTGCAGGGCCATTTGCCATTTCCACCATGCTGTGGCCTTGATTTCGACGTGCTCCGCCCGGTCGGCTGTACTCGATCTTGAGCCTCCTACCGTTCACTTCCTGTTTGTTCAGCGACTCCAACGCTGCTTCTGCAGATCTCACATCGAAAAACTCGATGAATTTGTGGTTTTTCTTCATTGGAGTTTCCCTAATTTCTTTGATTTCGCCAAACACCTCAAACATGGCAATCAGCTTGTCATTCCCTATGTTGGGATCCAAGTTGAACACCACCAACGTACCCCGGTTCTCCATTCCGGGCAGGCCTTCGGCAGAAGTAAAATGAACACTGAAACCATGCCATTCTTGCAAGGTATGGTATGCGACTTCTGCCGCCCGGCAGTCGAAGAAGGACAACAGCGCATAATTGCCTCCATTGATGGCATCCCGCTGCACCACATCCAACGCCCGAATTTCCCCATGGACACGTACCAGATCAAAGAACTCCTCCTTGCGCATCGTTTCCAACCCTCCCACAAACAATGTTCTCGTCAGGTGCTCCTTCACCCGCGGGCTCGGGGGTGGAGAGCTAGGAGAAGGCGGGAACGGCACCATAGGGGAAGGTTCGGGGGATGCCAGTGCAGATCCCAGCCCACTGGGTTCACGGACACTCTCTGGCGAAGTGTGCCCCGATGCATGTTCATTTGGATGCACTTCTTTTTCCACAGACGGCGAGTCTCCAACCTCTCCCAGATGCTCTAGTGGATCGGACGAAACTTCTGAAATCTGATTGGTCCCATTGTGTGTGGTTGGCTTCGCATCGGCGGTCGACAGCGCGGCCAGGTCTCCAGCCAGGCAATCCCCTTGTCCTTCTGTCGAATTCGGAGTCGTGTTCTTGTTGGCAAGATCTTTTCCATCCCATTCACACAGGTGTCTCAAATCCACGGCCGAACGAGACCGTTTCGGTCCGTCGGATTCTCCCAGTGCCGACACGCGTTTCATTCCCACACCGTGTCCTTATTCTTCCCTTCTCCCACCTCCTTCGCAGATCCCACCCACTGGAACGAACGCGAAGGACGCAAGCGTACGTGCGTGGTTCGGATTCGCACACCGCGTTCGGTCACGTGTCTGGGCACGGATCCGACGCGCTTCGGTTCCGCCGAGCACGCGTCCTTTCGGCTGCACTTTCGTCCACGCTTCTTGTCCCACCAACCCTTCCCACCCTTCGCTGCAGATGCCTCCGTGAAGCCGAAATGGCGCACCAAACGTGCGTTGCAGTCGTCGCCTTCGACACGCGCCAAGCCGATGGCCATCCGTTTGGATAGGAGGCACCGATCCTCGCACGACCACGGACCGAGCGGGATAAGTCGTCGGGGACGGGATCGGGGAAGGACGGGAAAGAGGGCGATCGGCGCAGAGGATGGGAGGCCTCGCGACCCGCTCGTGTCGGCGGGGACAGGGGCGATCGGATCAGAAAGGGTCTCATCGAGATCTTCGTCGTTTGATCGATATCTTCCGGTCGTGTGGATCGAGATCTCGGTCCCTGGCCCCCTCAGGAAATCCGCCCAACTCGCCCTCCGATCGAAACCGAACGATCTCGAAACCTTCCTCCTCCCATCGATATCTTCGTGGACGACGCACTGTTCTTGTAAGGATCTTCTGGGCTGGGGATCTGGTGTCCGACGTGGCAGGTGACGAGACACCGTGGAGGGCAAGAGACCGTGGCCACGGACCAAAGGGAAACGCAGCGAACCACCCAACCGTCGCATGAACTCGTGCACGCGAACGAACGGATGAACGAAGGACACCTGAAGGGTACGAGGCAAAGTATGCAACAGTGCAAAGCGGAATGGAGCCGGGGGAGACAAGTCGAATTCAACACCATCACTCAAGGCAAAGAAGGAAAGTAAGAAAAAGCGTTCCACATGCACCAAACACATACGTGCGACTTCGATGGATTGTATCGGTGGGATTGGATCCACCCTTGGCATAATGGAGAAAATTGCAACGGCGTATTTTTCAATAGAGTGCCAATGGTTGTTCCTACTTGTCTTTGCAATCACGTCAATGCTTAAACACAACACGAAAAAGTCCTTGTTCAATGTTGGTGCAATGCATTGTTCGAAAGTCAACGCAAGATCGCACGGGTTTTGCGTGACGTGTCGAAATAATGCGTATGTAGAGAAAAGATGTTTGTATGCAAACGCGCAAAGAAAATCCTTGCCCTCAACCATTGCAAAAGGTGAAATATTTTCTTTCTCTGAATGTCTTTTGCGGACGTTCTTGCAACTCTAGCGCAAAGTCATATGTGGTTTGTATCCTACATGTGCTTTTATTTCTCAACATGGTAGTTCGTGTTGTTTTGCAAGTTCTTTTTGCAATTGTTATAGAACACGAAGTAGTGGTGACGCAATTCTAATTGCAACACTCCAAAACGTGTCTTGAAGTAGACAACACATTTTTCTATTGAGGCTCGAGCGGGCCGTACTTCCTACATCTCCCACTTCAATGTGGAGTCTTCTCCATACAACAAGCACCCTAAAATCGAGTGCTTAAACAACCATTGTGAAGAAACGTTTGTAAACTGTCAAGGATACGTTTGGTGTGTTTTGTAAATGTCGATACCTTGGTAGTTGTCGGGTAGAAATCATGCGCTTCATGAGTGTACGGTGCTCCTTGTATCCCCCTCGACTTGTCATTTTAACGAAGGATGAAGGCTTCATGTTTGATAGTACAAAGTGAAAAGTGCCTTTCCCAACAAAAAGGTCCATCGCTCTACCACTCTCTCACAACCAGTCACTAACGTGCGGAGTTTGAATAATTGGGACGCATGAGCAGCCCACGTGCCGCTGAAGGTCGCATCCGACCGTCCATGCAACTCTGTACGTGGAAGCTTTGTTCCGTCGCTAGATTCACGGCTGTCGAACCTCCCCATCTCCACCTTCGCGAAGTACGCACGCTCTGAAGGGCTTTCTCCGACCGGTCTGTTCTGGTCTGCCATCCCTTTCATCCCTTTGGGAGAGCTCCATGTTGAACCCGTGCAGACTCCTTCAGTCCCGGTCTCCAATAGAGAAGGCTGCAGCTTCGAACCCTTCTCCATTGTGTGTGGTGGAGGGCTGTACAGCCCCTTCTGCACTCAAAGTCTCGAGGATGCAGGTGGTAGAGCAGGGTCTCGCAAGGACCCTGCCAGGCATCAGGTGGATGAGGTGCCGGTGGACCTGCCTCTCGGATGCAAGGCATTTCAATCCACCATAAGCACCAGCAAGGGGTTCATGCAAGCCTTATTTATCGATTACATCTTACTTGATAGCAGCCCGTTTGTGTGTACTGTCAGCATGGAGGTTCTTCTCTTTTCCGGAGGACGTGCGCTCATTTCCATGGCTGTCCTGTCTCCTGTACTCCAGCGTGGAGGGAGCTGTCTATCTGCTGCATCTCATCATACTTTGGAGGGCGCATCCATTGGTTTTTCTGCTTCTGGAACGTCTTTCACACCTCCCCATACGATGTGTCCATCAGTTCCAATCCATCCGAGCTTTCTCAACAGCATGGTGGGAGGACAGATCCCAGTGACGGCGGATTGGGCCAAGTTTGCGCCCACGAAGAGGGTTCCAATGAGCACGTAGTTGGTGACCACCCATCCCAGCACGGCCGTCACAATCACCACGGTGCCAGCCATCAAGCGCACGAGGTCGTCGGGACGCATCGCGACGTTGGTGCTGGCCGACCGCCACTCTGGCCGACGCTACGTCTCACGGCTTCGATCAACAACCGGTCTTTTCACGGTCTTTTCACGGTCTTTTGACGGTCTTTTGACGGTCCAGGGAGGGGAAAAAGGTATCTGGGGGTGACGAGAGACCCTGGGGTCTTTCGCCACGTCAGACTGGGGTTGAGAACCAAGGCCTGTACGCGCAGAGGATCTGAAGAGTTTATCTCTGAGGTCCTCTGCGGATGTGGGAGGTAGTCCGGTCAACTCAACGGTCGTTGGACGAGACAGGTGCACTGCGACGAATTCTGTTCAAACCAAGTCATCCGAGACAGGACGGATCCGTCCGAAACCAAAGATGACGAAGCAGGTGGAATCGAAGCAAGCCAACCTGTACATACCTCATGCGATTGGCTGAAGGAAGGTCCATGTGAAGGAGTGCGGGAACGGGGGGCGTGCAGGTCCATACTCTCCTGCCAGGAGATTAGGGAACGCCACTAGGGACAGCAAAAGCGAATGGCATCATGAACTCAACCTGGATGTACCTGGTTATATGGTGGTGTGCAGCACAGATGGAAGCTCCTGCAAGGGGGGATGAACACTGCGCATCCATCGAAAACCTAACAAGTATGTGTCCACTGTGGGCTCTCACTTCCTCATCTACCACAGGTGCATGCGACCTTCCATCTTTCTTCTCTTTCTGTCAGGGACATTCCTTGGACATTCAGCCTTCTTTTTGGACCATTCCCTTCCGGATTCGCGCTCGCGTATTGATGAACCAGGTGTTCAATTGGGTGGAGTTGAGGTTTGTCTGCTTCATCAACACCGCCTTTTCTTCCTTGGATGGGTAGGGGTGCGTGTAATTTTGATACACCCAATGCTTGAGCAGGAGGGTGGCTTTGGTTCCAATCCTAGCTCTTCGTCTCCTAGGTACTGGAGCACCATGTCCCTTGCCAGAAGCGCGCTGTCCCTTCCTGCTGTCTGAAATGAATGTGCGCCTGGTCTGGTGCTGGTTGGACTCGTCTTTGGAAATTGCACGCGTGGGATCATGTGGCTGGCATCTATCGCATTCGTTCCTAGAGTGTGGAGGAAAGCCAGTCTCCTTCCCTTGCATGTTTCGAGCGCAAGTTTTCTGGTAGGCAAGGCATTCGAGGAGGAGCTGTTCCGTTGCTTCGAAGAACCTACTTTCGCGCACTGCTGCCTCCCATCTCTCCTCGTCCCAACCTCCATCTGTTCTCCTCTCCCACGGACACGACGGCTCTCCTCGCGAAGGACACGATTGCCTGGTTGCATCCGACTGGTTCTCGCAGGGACTCTTCGTCGAGCTATCGTTCCACCGTTCTTCCACATCCCTTTCCGATCGTCCGTGGTCTCCGGAAGTCTCGCCACGTCCAGATGGACGTCCTTCCATCCTTTCTTCTCGAGCACTGATCGCCTGCACGTTGCGCGACGACATCGTCGGCCAACAGTGGCACGTCGACAGACGTCGTCGTCGACACGCGACGATCGGAAAATCAAACGTCGCCCACCGCGGTAGGCGACGAGGAGTCGTAAGGGCTGTGAACCAATTCCTCTGCGATAGTTGGTTCGCTGGCGGAGAGTATCTCCTCTGCTGTGGGCACTTCCCGCAGAGGATCGAGAATTATTTCGGAATTCGCCTGAGGTGTCCTCTGCGGGATATGGCCTCTTCCGTTCGGCAGCGAAGACTGGGTTCTCCCCACGAACGTAGGGCTCGTCACGTTTGAACGTTCGACTGGATCGGTTTTCTTGGAACGTGCGAGGGTGCAACGTTGGCAGCCACACGATGTAGGGGTGAGAACATCGTCTGTTCATCGATTGGTGGAGTGGACCTGGAGATCTTGGACTCTGCCGATGTGCGAGTGAAGAACATCGGATGGATCGATCATGGGGCCAACGATCGAAACAGGAAGTGGACAGAACATTGCAGAGATGCTGGTCCACAGTACTAGGTAAATAGACATCCACGTGGAGCGTGGGCGCAGCGCAGTGGTCTTGAGGGAGATCTAGTCAGGAAATGTTGGCAGTGGAATCGGAGACTACAGACGGAGGAAAAATGCGTGGACACTGTGAGATCCAATGGATAGGTGCCCCTGCTTGGATGCAGACCGATGGTACTGGCAGAACCTAGACAAGGAGATCGGGGGTCTAACGCTGTAGCGTTGCCATGATCCAGAGTGTTCCATCTGCACGGAACAAACCCAATAAGAACTTGTTACCTCCTTCCCAGCTTGCGACCACGGCCTCTTCTGTATTGGGTTCCAAGCAAGCTTTGCAAAAAACTGTACACGTTTGACCAATTGGTGTAGTAGGCAATACACAACAGCACTACCAGACCCACCCAAAACAGGTATTGGTTGCCCCGATCTAGCGCGTGAGACGTTCGCGGCTGTCTCCGAACGCTTTTTGGTGTTGTGGGGAGAGCCGGGTAAGTTACACCGTCGCAGCAGCACCCTGTGCAAGCTTGCACAGGCTCGAATCCTACTGCCTTGCACAGCTGTGAACCATCTTCATACCATTCCCCCAGTTTGGAACAGACCGTATGTTTCGAACCACAAGGCACAGGGTATCCCAAGATTTCCGCTGCAAAGAACTCGTCCGTGCAGCTGTCGTATGCATCGTAGCACAGCTTCGCAGCAATGGATGGTGGCCCTTGAGCACATGCTCCGACCTGTGGATCGCACACCGCACATTCGAGCTTGGACCAAGCATCGATGCATTGTGGACTGATCGTTTCCTGCTCGAATTTCGCGTCCTTCGTCGGTCAGCTTCGACGACTTTCGATGCTTCACACGTCTTCTACGGTCTGGGCTGGAAGACGCACCTTGGCTTGGACGATCCACTTGGCTATTTCCAGCGTGTGTTCTCTTTCGCAGCAGGTCTTGCCACGGTACCTTTCGCATCGATGGAGTCACGTCGCACAGGTTAGACGCCTTTTGTTCGATGCTTGCACGCCCATCTCATCCTCTCTTCGTCGGATCGCAACGCTCACGCACTGTCGACAATACTGCAGATCTTCCGACACCGCAGGCGGCTTTCCCTTTCGTCCAAACGGAGGAAACCTGCCCACTGGCGTCCTGCACACGTCCTCATCTTCCTTCCTGTCACCCATCGCTGTGCGACGAACTCTGCGACGCTCGTGATGCGCGCTTGGTTCGTCCTTCCGAATCGTCCTCGCACCACTTGCAGATTATTTCAGGATTCCAGGGACCAGTTCTGGTGGGATGGTTGGACGACAGGAAATCGACCGTCACGCGCCATGGAACGAACGCTGTTCCGCTTGTGTGTCTCGTTCACAGGAAGACGCCACTGCGACACGAAGGTCGGAACAACGCCGTGGCGGTTGAACCAGGACAGCAGGCAGGACTGTGTCGCGACAGTTCGTCCTCTCACAGCGTTCGGGACGTTGCATCGCCGTTGGATGTGCCGCACACTTGACCTTCGAGGTCGCCACCGTTCCGTTCCGTTCATCCGGAACCAACTTTACGTCCCACGTCCGTCACGAAACCATGCACTTCGAGCGTCGTGCATCTAATTTCGCGCATCTTCGTCGACGTGTGTTCTGCTTCGGCGGCATCGTCCATGGCTCGTTCGAAGAGAAGAAACTCCCCTCTCGGTCGGGACCCGTCCAAAGGAAGGCGAATTCAATTAGGGTTTAGGTCTCGCACCCGCTGGCCAGCTGAGAGCGCGACGGAAGGGACTAGTGACAGGCGTGTTTGCGGCGCATCGACGATCGTGCGAGTCGCGAGGAGCGAACGATCGGGTGCGACGAAGCAGTGTCGATCGCATTGACGTTTGGGGATGCTTTGGCTCGGGTCGGAATCGAACGGTTGCAATGGTGGAAGCCCACAGTGCCTCCTCTGCCATGAAGAACGTAGACGAAGGAGTGCCCTTCGCACTCCAACGCGCTGTCCGACGCGATAATGCACCACGCATCGTCTTCGAGGCGTGGAACTGCCAACGAAGCGCGTCACACGACGTTGTGGAATTGGAAACGCCGTCGAACGCACGCGTCGTCCGTTCCTTCACAACCGCTTCACAACGAGGGGTCGCACCGCTCCCGTTCCTTCGGTTAACTTTTCACGAAACAGGGGTTCGCCTTCTGTGTTCCTTTCACCTGGGATTGAAAGGAGATCGATTCGGGTTCGAAAGGAAGGTTGAACCGAGATCGCACCGGTGGAAAAGGAAGACGTGGACGGACAGAACCACGTTGCCACGACCGCCTCGACGTGGCACGTGTCGACATGGACGCGACGATGGACACGACGGATGCGATGCGAAGGTGGGAGCTGGAGAACGAGGTGGAATGGCAACAGGATGGAGAGGACGAGCTGTACCGCTACGACGCGGCGGAACAAGCAGCCGTCCTGGAGAAGAAACCCTGGACCACCGATCCACAGTACTACAAGGTGCGAGATGGACGTCGCAATCGCCTGCCGTGGCTCATCGGATCGGACTGACCTTGCATTCGGAACGAACGCCTGTGGATGTGGACATGAAAATGGGGGATGGCAGCACGTGAGGGTATCGGCTTTGGCGCTCTTGAAAATGGCCATGCACTGTCGATCGGGTGGTGACATAGAAGTCATGGGACTCATGCAAGGGAAAGTAGCAGGCGACACCTTCATTGTCATAGATTCGTTTGCACTTCCCGTAGAAGGTGAGTCACGAGAATTGTGCTTAGCCACATAAAAGTGCACGAGCTCCTGATGGATGCCTCCAGCTGCTGACCATCTTTTCTTCCTGCACCACAGGGACAGAAACACGTGTCAATGCACAAAGCGAAGCGTATGAATATATGGTGGAATTCATGCAGTCTCAAAAGGCTTCTGGAAGGCACGAAAACGTTGTGGGTTGGTACCACTCACACCCTGGCTACGGTTGCTGGCTCTCGGGAATCGATGTATCAACCCAGATGTTGAACCAGACGTATCAAGAACCCTTCTTGGCCATTGTTATCGATCCCATCCGCACAGCTGCGGCAGGGAAAGTAGAAATAGGTGCGTTTCGGACATTTCCTCAAGGTGTCAAACCGCCGGGCGCAACTGCGTCGGAGTACCAGACCATACCATTGAACAAGATAGAAGATTTCGGAGTTCATGCAGATGAATACTATTCTTTGGGCATATCCTTCTTCAAGTCATCCTTGGATTCCCAGTTGCTGAAGCTACTATGGAACAAGTATTGGGTCAGTACCTTGTCCTCTTCCCCATTGTTGATGAGTTCTCAATTTCTGGCGGGTCAAATCAAAGACCTCGCAGACAAGCTGGAGCAAGTGGATGGCAGTTTTGACAGATCGGCACGATTCGGGATCGGTATGGGTGCAGACCAGAAAAAGGATGAGAAACCACTGGGAAAAGTTTTGCATGACAGCAAAAACATTGCTGGAGAGCAAGTTAGCGGGCAGATCACGCAGCTGATCAAGCATTTGCTTTTTAACCACGATCCAAGATGTTGCAGAGGTCATTAGATTTATTTCAACACCCAACTTGGATGGGGCCTTCAAGGATAACACCATCCATTTTGAATTGAATGGAAAGTAAGAATAAAATCGCATTGTTATGGTCCCAATATGGTCCCGACCTGGCAACAAGGGAAGAGATGTGTGGGAGGCTGGTTGCAACCTACATGTCTGTGGATTTTGCTGCGGACTCCCTGTGGTCGGTGACAAGCTCGACCAGCTTGTCTTTGACGCCGCTCAGAATCACAACGGCAACCATGAGACGCCCTGTCCTCGGAAGGAACCCGGAATACAATCCCTGGAAGAATCCTTTTTCACGGTATACATGCATGAATGTAGAAGGCATGCTCTTGTACTCTGGCGTGGCCTTTTTGTCCATATTTGCCTGCATTCTGGTCTTCACTGTATCAAAGGGATGCGTGGCCGCACAGGCTACCACGCCTGACGCCATGCCTCCTGCAATGTATGCGGAGGTTGGATAATCTTTCAATACAGGTGTGTTTGCAAGTTGCTCTCTCACCAATGGACAGAGCCCTAGGTATCCCCACGAGTACAGCCCTTCCCGCACGAAGGTGGGTCCCAAGCCGCGTCCAAAAGCAAGCACACCATACTGTTGGTAGATTTGCTTGGCTTGCGCTGCTAGGGTCTGTTTCCTCTGTTGCTGTTGGATCATGACCAGCTCGGAGGGTCCGCAGACAAGGCCAGCAGCAACTCCAGCGACGGTGGGACAGAACATCTGCAGTCCCAGTCCCATTTCCGATTGTTCGACGCCTGGTGCCAGCGTTTTCTGCAGGAGTCGGTTGACGCCGAAGCTCACGCCAGTGATCGGTGCGATGCCGATGGCGTTCACAAGCCAACCTCGATAGAGTTCTCTCGGGGACAACGGGATGCTTCGGTTGCTTTGCAGCGCGTTTTTGATCGACACCATAGGCATGGTGCAGGTGACTTCCACCACGCCTGCAAACATGCCGAGCGCGGTGTGTTCGACCGACGAAAGCGCATCCTTCGCTTCTGTTTTGGCGGCCATGTCCACACCTCCTTCGACACGCCACCGTCGCACGAGTCCTGGGATCTGCCGCCTGATCGGTGTCGTGTGGACGCACCTTGTGACGTCTTTTTTTCGTGGACGTGTCCTTCCTACCTTCCCATCGACGGTCTCTTGCGATCGACACGTCCGAAGCAACGTGTGGCAGCAACACGTCACGTGCGCCACGAAGAAATGCGTCGAACGAACGTCTCCCAAATCCCTGTCCCGATCGGATGGCTTGCGAACCCTAAACCCTCGGCCATCGAACGGCCGGGGGTGGAGGGGAGGTGGCAGGTCCACCCATGTGGTGGTGGCGGTCGAAGCGCGTGTGGAACGACGAAAAAGGCACGAATGACGAGGAGGAGAAGCGTGTGGATGGAACTCCACAGAAGGAAGAAGGTTTGGCGTTGCCGCGGAAAGGAGGAAGATGCGCGAAACCAACGCGTTCTACCCGCGTGACGCATGCAAATCCAAGATTCTTTCCATGGATGGTGTGGAAATTGAAGAAGGCTCCACGAGGCAAAGACGAAGCCCATGGACCTTTGGGCATGCCGCGGAACATGTGCTTGTGGAAAGCTTTCTCGACGGAACACGAAGACTCACCCCTGGACAAGCATGACACGGGACATGGTCGTCATCGCTCAAGTTTCCCACAAGAAGGAACGAGTTATGCATTGCACGGCATACATGTGAGGGCAAGAATGCGACATAGGTTTCACGTGTCGTTGGACGTGTTGGAAGGTTCGCATTGGTAGAAAGCACCTCTCTCCCATCCATCCACAATCGAGCGGACGTGACGGGCCCCGCCTTCTCACGCGCTCCCACCCCCACTCGCCCAAGGCTTCCTCCACTTCCTTGCGCTCCTTCGGCTGCCTTTGGCGTCTTCCACATCCACGTGCATCCGTTCCATCCGCCTCGACCACGTCGCACGCCACAAGCGTCCATTCCCCTTCCCCTTCCCTCCGAAACCGTACCGTATCGTACCGTACACGTCCGTACGGACGTCCCTCTCCTCTCAGCTTCTCTCGATCGGATCCGATGGAGAGACACACCGAGGGGATCGTGAGTGGGTTTCGAGTGGAGCCAGAACGTGGTGCAGGTTTGTCGACAGACACTGTCACGAAAGGACGCACGTGCTGCGTCATGCTGCGCACGAAGGCGAGAGATGCGATGCAGCGAGCGCTGGCCTGGAGCAAGCTGCCGACGGCCAACGTGTCCACGGCAACCGTGAGCATGCCCGCGCCGCCGCCGGGTGCCCTGCCGGTCGCGTCCCGTGCGACGGAACACGCCGAAGAAGGCTGTGGTTGCGAGCTCCTCGCCGCACCGAAGAGAAGAACCACGTCCTCGAAGAAGAAGAAGAGAAACATGCATCGTGCTCTCCCGTTCCAGTCGACAGCCTCGCGATGCTCAGCGTGCGGAAAGGTCAAAATGCCGCACGTGTGGTGTGAGAGCTGCGGGATGCAAAGCATGCAGGTTCGAGCAGTTGCAGCGAACCAATAGACTGGTGGATCGTGCTGAAAGCGTGGTCAAAGGGTGCACGATGGGATGGGTTCACAGCTTGTTGGAAGAGTATGGTACATGACAGTGTGCGTTTCTGGACCACTTGTGTCTGTACAGTCAACATCTGGCACGGCAGCAATGCGAGTGGGCTGTAATGAACAGTCACCTTTGGAGGAAGGATTTTGACGAATCTTGTTCATATGTTGCTTGCGAAATCCCAGCATTCCAACCTCCTAGAGCCAATGTCTCACTCTTCCCCTTACTTAGCAACCACCGTCAACAATATTGTAAACCTATCCATGTACAAGATTGAGGAATCCCTTCGGTGTATGAACGTTGGCCTTGTGAAAACGGATTCAATCACAACTTCAATCCACGGTGGAATCTTGGAGAATTTGCTCACCGATAAAGGATATGACCATTTCAAATGCCCGATTCACAATGCTTTGCTGAAAACAAAATGTTGTTCGGAACAAATGCATGTTTACTAATGTGATCTCCTTGTTGGACATAGAGACCAACGCCTATAAAGGCACGGCATCATTCTACTTGGTGTGATATCGGCAAAGCATACAATTGTCGAAAGATCGAGTGAAACGAAAGCTTTTTGGGCGACACTTGGGGTCCATTCAGCCGAGACACTCGTCTCATCATGCAAATGGTGACAATGCAAATTTGAACAAATCACTCGCGAATATCGTCATTGAGGGACCGGCAACCATATGCGATACTTGTGAGAGACCTTTGGACGGCGGAAAGGCCGTTCGAAGACATGCTTTGCACATCTTCTTTCTAATCATGGGAAAGAGTAAGTATGGAGTACGAGGTTCGAACTTTGTTCTGGTGGGTGGCTAGGTCCATTCTTTTTTTGGAAGTAGCCCACGTAATCCGTTCTCGAAAACGTTTTTGTCACAAACCTATTTCGACTATTGTAATAACGAGACTCGCTTTCTTTTCGGTTGACAAAGTCGATTCATCATTGTGAAGGTCATGCACTAAATTATTTCCGAAAATTGCAAGCTACGGATCCTTCAAGAGGTTCATGTCTCGTACTAACGCCGTAGATAGAAGGTCGTTGGTTGGCACAAAGAAAAATCTCATTGTTTTTTGAAAAAAACACTTGCCTACATGCTTATCTCCGATCGAGTGGATTCAACGAGTAGGTCACAATGCACTTAGCACAAGTTGCTCCACGACATACAAAGGAGATAGGTGTATTCCAAAAATGACCGACAATGATCGGCAACATGTAACTATCCAAACAGGCGAACCACCCTGATGTAAGTGAAGGATAGCCAAGGAATGGATGAGCCAAGTTGTTGCCATCCACGCACGCATACGCTACCGTACACTTTCATGCAAACGTGTATGACACCCCGACAAGGATGCTACAAGCACCACACGTCCAATTCACGGCGACCTCCCTGGCTTCTATCCCTGCGTCCATCCGTCTCCTTCGCACCGTCTCGTTTCATGTTTTCTACTGCGCATGCATCGTAGTTGGTGTGCATCTTCTCGTTCCCCTCGTGCAAGCTTGCCTTCCCCTCGTGGTGCGTTGTGAACCACATCTCTCGGTTTCACAACCGAAGCGACAGTGTGCGACTGGCCGACGACGAGCATGGAGGTGGCGGCGGAGGAACGTGCGACGAAACGCGCTCGCGTGGAGGCGGAGGAGCCTGTGCTCAATCCGAAGAAGAAGAGGAAGGTGGCATTGTTCCTCAGCTACCTGGGAAAAGGATACAGCGGCATGCAGCGGAATCCCGGGATGGCCACCATCGAAGAGGTCTTGGAAGATGCCATCTGGAAAGCTGGTGGTATCTCCGACGACAACCGCGGGAAGTTCGCCAATATATCGTGGATGCGAGCAGCTAGGACAGACAAAGGCGTTTCGGCAGTTGGGCAGGTGGTGTCCTTGAAAATGATCATCAAACCGGATGGCATCGTCGAACGGATCAACCAACACCTCCCGGAACAAATTCGCGCGCTAGGATTCAAGCGAGTCACCAACGGATTCGATGCCAGGAAACTGTGCGATAGGAGGAGATACGAGTACGTAATCCCGCTCTTCGCTTTCGATCCGGAACAGTGCAGAGAAAAATCCTACTACGAGCAAAGCGGCAAACCTCTCCAGTACGGCGTAACTCATGACAGTGAATTCACGCCTGAGTTGAGAGACAGGCTAAATTGCATCCTGAACAAATACGTAGGAACACATAACTTTCACAATTTTACACAGGGTGTGGGCGCACACGAGCCACAAGCACTACGGCACATTTTGTCTTTCACGGTCGGGGAGCCCTTCGATATCAACGGACGCAAGTTTGTTGCCTGCACAGTTCTTGGCCAGAGTTTTGTGCTTCATCAGATTAGGAAAATGATTGGTCTTGCACTTGCAATTGTCCGGGGTGTTGCTCCAGAAAGTTGCATCGAGGATGCGTACAGGAAAGATGCATCTGTCAATGTACCGTTAGCTCCCGAGCTGGGACTTTTCCTGGTGGAAGCTATCTTCGATTCTTACAACAAGCGCTTTGGGAGCATTCACGAAAACCTGAACATGGATGATTATCAAGATGCAGTGGCCACATTCAAGAGAGACTTCATTTACAAGCACATTGCGGAAACTGAGGAGTCTGAAAAGACTATGGCAGTCTGGCTGAGGTCCTTGAACGAGAGAAACTTCAAGTTTACACGGTGGAAGGATTCCACGACTCGTAAGGGACAGCCAAAGCGTTCGCTAAGTAAGAAGGAACATGTCTCTGCGGTAGATGAGCAAGAGGTAGGGGAAGAGAACCAGGAGGAGGATAGAGCCAAGGAAGCTCCACCGCCTGCAGACCTGCTAGAATATCAAAACGGAACTGCTGAACAAGACCAGAAGCCTCCAAGTGAAGCAGCCGTACAAGGGCTTGATATCAAGACCTCTCCTGTGGATTGCAATGGTGTCCAAGTTGCGATTGCACCTTTGCCTGAGCCTCTAGAAGGAGCTCCAGAGAAAGAAGGCGAGCAATTTGGATCAAACACAGGTGAGCAATCCGAAGTATCTCCCATCCAGCCCCAAGCTGCCATTGAATAAAGTAGTGGCCAAACAAAGTGAGATGTTGGTCGCACCGCATGTAATTTTCTTCGGATATATCAAAAGCGGCCTATGTTTTCACGACCCCTCGAATCAATGCCATTTTGCGCGTGTGTTCAATGATCTGTTCTCGCATGAACCGTGCAATGGCTCCACACCCCTGGCAACCTAACCTGCTCAACTCATTGAATGTTTCCAAGGGAACCTTCCCGTCCATCAGCACGGTGACAACGTCATCCATTGCTGGAAGGTACGCCACGAGAACATCCGGTCCTGATGCTTGTAACTCCTGGAGGTTCTTATCTAGAATAGGAGTGTTGTCAAGATAACCAACCTCGCATGCAGCGAGGATGTCTCGCAGCGGCACACCAGCATCCATTAGCGCCATGGCAGCTGCATTGATGCAGGCTGGCTTTGCACCCCCGTCTGCTTGCAGTACTTGCACGTATATGTCGATTTGAGTGCGTGGGAGTAGTTCCACCATGATGGCACTTTCGATTGTCTGTTGCAAGATGAGGGAGGTTTCTTTTGCCATTCGATCGGTTTTGGACCTCTTCCTCCGGTCTCCTGTGCTGAAATTGGACATGCTGTATTCGACTTTCACAACAGCACGGTCGTGTTCCACTTGTGACTTGAGTTCCACTTCCCGAGGTCCAAACACAGCCGACAGCACTTTGGTGTTGCCCATTTCCAGCACGCACGATCCGTCTGCATGAGCCAAGGTTCCCAGTTCGCACCGCAGCCTTCTCAGCTCCTTCGCACGCCTTCCATCCAGGCGCAAGCCTTCGGCATTGACGAACTCCATCGTCGTAACGCGCCGCCGAACTGTCCACAGACGTCGGTCGACGCGCCATTCGATACCTCCACGAACCTATCGATATACGTTGGTGGAGATATCGATGCACGGTCCTTGGGTTTCGATTGGGCTCGTTTCGAGACGGTCTGTTCCTGCGAATCCGGGCCAAGCCTTCCGACCGTGTCCAATCGAGACCTCGTCCTCCAAAATCGAGATCTTCGGCATCCGCATCGAGATTCCCGACCAAGGTGTCGATCGAAGAAGCGGCACCGCTGGACCACGGTCTGTCGACTGTGCTCGTCGCGAAGCAGCGGCACGTCAAGCGCTGCTTTGCGATCGCACCGTCGGCCTCGCGAAGGAACGGGAACCTGGAACGGACCCAGAAGAAGTGCTGGAACAAGCGAAGGAAGGAAACGCACGTCGGAAAGTGGGATGGACCACGACGATTGCACGCTCCCACGAGCGACGGTGAACAAGATGGTGAGAGAATGCTTGCCGGAAGAATTCCGGATGGCCTCCGAGTCGAACGAACTCTTCTTGGAGTGCTGCACGGAGTTCATCCACCTAGTGGCCTCAGAAGCGAACGAGCACTGCGTGAAGGAATCGAAGAAAGTGATCTCTCCGGAACACGTGATTGCTGCACTCGAATCGTTGCAGTTCGACGAATACAAAGAAAAAGTCGCCGAAACGTTCAAAGAGCACAAGCAAAGTATGAAAGAAGGACCAAGCGGGAGAATACGTGGGAAGAAAAACGAGCTGGCGGGCATGACGCGCGAGGAACAATTGGCCCTCCAGCAGAAGCTTTTCGGTGAAGCCAAATCAAGGTGCTACAATCCGGAAGAAGCGACGTGACGATGGGCGTTCGATTGGATCCAAGATACATGCACCGCACAGGTTCACAAAACAACTTCATACGTTGTCACTGCTCAAGGTATAGGATTACATGTTGCACCAAGAAAAGCTGGTCACCCCTACCAAAAAGTCTTCTTTTTCAGCGTGTTTGCTGCTTGAGTGTAAGACTTCATCAACACACCCACGCCCAAGCCCACGCCAAGGCAAACCCCCAATCCGACGCCGACGCCGATACGGACCCCTGCATTGAACCATGTGATGTTCTGTTCCCCTTGTCCCTGTGCTTGCCCTGCGGCCAGTTCTGTCATGGCCTGGCAGGTGCGTTCAAACTTGTCCGGAAGCACTGTGGCACCCCAGTGCCAGATTCCGTTTCCAGATGCCGCCTTGGCTGCTGCTACTCTTTCGTCTTCGGCGATCGCTTCCAAGGAGGTGGCACTGATTGTTTTCCTCCTCATGTGTCTCCTGGACCTTCTCCTGCATTTCACTCTTCTCGATAGAAAGCACGGTGTTTCATGCAAGTATCCCAAGATGGAGATTTCCACTTCTTGCTCCCATTTGTGCCCGCAGGCGTCTTGTCTCGCCTTGTGTTCTGGCGACGTTCCCCCATCTGCTTTTTCGAGCCTCCACTCGAAGGGGATGGAGGCGTAGGCGTCTTGCCTTTCTTCTTGCGGCCTCCTGAGTTCGAAACCAGCCCACACTTCGTTCTCTGTCCCAAGCTCCAACCTCGTGGTGCCTGCAAAGCGCATGTTCTGGGTGGTCACGTAGGTCCCAGGCTTGTCTCTTCGCATCTCCACCACCACGCCGTCTTCCGGTGCGATCCGTTTCCCATCCACATCCATGGGCGTCTTTCGAGGACGCACCAGCAGCTGCAACGTGCCTGGCATCGGTCGGAACGCTTCCACGTCGGCGTCTCGGAAGCTCACCACCAGTGCGTGCACGGCCAATGCCGCACACCACCTGTCTTCTTCCGGTCCTTTTTCGTTCGTGCAAGGCCACAGGCGCTTCTTCTCTCCTTCTGCGTGTCCGCCATCGCCCCAGACACCCGCCTGGCACGCGCTTCCTTCGTCTGTGCGACACGTGCGTGCGTCCATCACGTCGCTCGAACCGCTCGGATTTCGTCGGTGGAGATCCTCCCTCCTCCTTAACACGGACTTAACTCTCGCGGTTCCCAGGACCCGAGCCACCTCCCACCGGTGGATCCGTCCACTTAACCGGTCGTTAACCGCACCTCGTTTCGGGCCAGCTGGGTCGTGGCGGAGAGGATCCTTGGAACGTCGGACGGTCGGGGGAGCCACGGAGGCGACGATCCTCCACAGCACACGTGCCAGAGGGACGAACTCAAAGGATCCGTTCTCCTAGTAAAGGACCGCGGGCGAAGCAGTCGGTGCAGAGGACGGGGGTCCGTCGCCTCCGAACCCCGCAGAGGACGGTACAGGAATGATCGTCCGCTCTTCCTCGTCGGTATATGCTTGATTTCGATCGATCCGTCCGATCGAGTTCCGATTGCCCGACTACGACGTTCGGTTCAGACCCGATTCTTGTCCCTTCTATTTCGGGAATGTAAGGAGACGAAAGGGAAAGCGACCGTGCACGCGTCCATTGGACGTGAATGCGCCTCCATTCCACGCGACTTTGCGCACGTGCGCGTGCTGCGTGCTCCCGAATCCGTCCCACACACGCCATGGCTCCTTCTGCGGTGGATGGCGGCGAAAATCCTGCGGCGCGAGGACCGGAGGAGACGACGGACGAGGAGCACGCAGCCGTCGTGCGGAAGATCGAGGCCAAGCTCGGCACGAAGCTGACCACGACAGATGCGAGCTACCACGCCAGAGATGGCGCGCACGTGGTGGTCGTGAGCGGACCCAGTGGTGTGGGAAAAGACACCGTGCTGCGGAGGCTCCAAGAGAAGCGTCCAGATCTGCTTTTCGTGGTCACCGCCACTTCCCGCGCCAAACGACCAGGAGAAGTGGAAGGTGTGGATTACTTCTTCGTGTCCAAAGACGAGTTCGAACGCATGATACATGACCAAGAACTCATCGAACACGCCGTGGTGTACGGGGAATACAAAGGAATCCCGAAAAAACAGGTGCGTCAACGATGTCCGAGGCCGTCCACGCGAAAGAGAACGTCTGCAGCAGGGACGAAGGACGATGGAAGGTCTCCCGAGGAAGACGTATTTAGTAAGCGGAACGCTTTGTGGCGGAAACGTACGCATGCTGCATTGCTCCCCGAAGTCGAGACCAGGGAAGATGCGATGCAAGCATGCGAGGTGGATCCTCCTGTGCGAACAGGACCAGTGCATGGACCTGCTCATGAAAAGCATACACACGTGTTGATCGAAAGGCGAAGCTGAGGGAGCCGAAGTCAACGTGCTGCCTTCGTGGTTTGGGTTCGATCTATCTTCGTTTGCTGACTCTATTTGGTCCCTTTCGTGCCTGTGATTGCAGATTCAAGAGGCCTTGGACAGAGGCCAAGACGTGATTTTGAGAATCGACGTACAAGGTGCAGAGACCGTTCGAAAGCTGATTCCGAACTGTGTTTCTATATTCATTGTGGCAGAGAACGAGAAGAGTTTGGTCAAAAGGCTTGTGTCCCGGCAGACAGAAGACTTCGAGCGCGCTGTTGTTCGCGTCAATACAGCCCGTAGCGAAATGAGCAGAAGCAATGAGTTTGATTACGTTGTTCCGAATGTGGATGGTAAGTTGGAGGAGACTGTAGATAACATTAGTGCTATCATCCAAGGCGCGAGGTTTAGAGTTTCCAGGGATAGCAAGGACTCCTGACACAGGCGACGTGCACCTGGCCGTTCCTTCTATCCCTTTGGGGAAGTTGTCAAGGGGATTCCAGTCCCAGTTGAACCGACGTTGTGGCACACTTTTTCCTTCCACACCAAGCGCTTGGAGATTGAAAAACGGCATTATTTGTTGTGAAGCAGCTTGTTCTATGCATTTAGCCAGACTTGAAAAGCAGGAAGGCGTGCTGATCCACGTAGAAATATACAAACATCCTTGACTCATGGGTCACGTAAGAACCTGCGGTACAATTCTAGGTCAGCGCGCGTTCATCCTGGCGCTTCACAGACGTCCTCCACGTTTGTCAATGACAAACGCCGTACCGTAGCTTTTCCCTACGATGCAGTTCCAAGTAGGGCTGTACTTCTTGTCGAATTCTTTCTTGAGGAATGCGGCCATGTCTTTCTCCATGTTGAACTTTTCCATGGCCTGGAAGCACATCGTCCGAAGATCGGCGGTCAGTCCGGATTCTCACGCGCCCTCCGGCAGCCTTGCCCTGTCCATCCTTTCCTTCTTCTTCGC
Source organism: Picocystis salinarum (assembly GCA_038048775.1). Lineage (NCBI taxonomy): Eukaryota > Viridiplantae > Chlorophyta > Picocystophyceae > Picocystales > Picocystaceae > Picocystis > Picocystis salinarum. Next base: position 59,988 of record JBBULP010001385.1, read on the forward strand.
TTCGATCTCGCATCGCCTCGTTCATCCTATCTTCGCCTTCCACGGACGGTCAACGCACCGCCAGTGCACACTCCACAGCATCTTTCTGCATGTCTTCGGCCATGTCGGTGTTGACGACGGTGGACTTGAACTTCGCGGCGCCGTCGGCTCCCATGTTGGCACAGGTGGTACGAACGACGACCTGCAGAAGGTGCGGATGCGGCTGCAAAGGCGACGAAGTCGCCGTCGACGCGCCTGCAAATGTCGCGCACCACTCTCGTCCACTTCCAAGCTTCCAACACGAACCCGAACTCATTCCCAATCCATCCCGGATCGTTGAACCCGCAGACCCGAACCGTAGAAGGGGGACCTCGGTCCCATCAGACGAGGGGAACGAAGCGGCGGAGGCGGGTGCAGCAGTGGTGGAAAACTGGTGTGTGGTGAAATGGTGGATGGACACGTGTGTGCAGCTCACCGCAATGGAGTGGAGGATGGGTGAAGGAGGCGTCACACAGCACATTTTGGTACGTGGAGGGTCGGCGGTTCTGTGGCCAGCTGGAATCGCTGCAAGGTGACGCCTCGATGCACAAGAACTAGGATTCGGACTGCAGGAACCCGGTTCCTCATGCGGCAGTGCCTCTACGCACGGAAAAGTTATCTGAGGCAATTCAGTCGGTGCAGCCATGGTGATCGCCGCTGCTTCTCTGCTGCATGACACCCACCACTGTGACGATCCTGGTTGGCCAAGCGGTCCACTTGGCAAGGAAAACTCCTTGTCAAGGCACGGAAAGCTTGCATGAAGTACAGCTTGAATTATTTTTGCACAGGCTATCTACTGAGTCCTGAAAACCTTGCTTATCGGTCTCATACGCTGTATTCTATATATGACCAAACTGGAGATTGGGTTTCTTTGAAGGCCAAGTGGCGATGCCCAAAATGAAGCGATAAGTTGGAACGTTTCTGGCAAACAAATGTCTTGCGTAAAAGACTTCTGTCCTTTAAAGAATGAGAATTTCATGCAGACGTGGTACTGGTAACCAATTCCCGTCCCAGAAGGATCTTGCGGCAGGCACTAAATAAACCAGAGCAGCTCGTGCAATAGAGTATATCGGCAAGTGCACCACGCAAGAAGCAAAGCATGCTAGGAAGCCAAGCTTTGAAAGTGTACACCCCATGTAGTCCAGTTCTTCAAGCAAACCAAAGCAAGGATCGTGCCAAACTGCATGGCAAATCCCAAGCAAAGGTATGCAACCAGCAGGATGCAAGATTGCAAACCCTCCAGACCACGGTGAGAGAATTTGCAGCAGGGCAAGACTATTGTCAGCAAAGTTTCTTTGAGCACAATGAAACAGATGAGATAGTTGCAAGCACCATGACATTGGCGTCGATCTGGCGTTTCGATCAATGTTGCTGCAGACCCATAAGATAGAGAGAAACTGGCAGAATGGCTGGAGACAGTATGAATGCAATCTCTTCAGCCCAAGCAATGCGAGAATGTGCCCTTACCTTGGTATCTATGCTACTGATACCATGATGTGGGGATTCACAGACAATTCATTGACAACAGTCAATTCTTGGGGTAAGAGCTGCAGAGGGCGTAGGCATTGGACCCTTTTCCATTCTTGAAAAATTCAAGCACCACAAGATCTTGAAAAGTAGGTGGCAGTTCGATTACTAACAAATTGAAAGACTGCGTGCATCAGACCATCTTCTTTTGCGACTTCTTGCGCTTCATCATCCCTTTGACTAGCTTTAAAGACCAAGCTTGACTCCCCAATGTGCCTAATGTGACCATGATGGACCAGCTGTATCTGACCAGGGGTCCAAGCTTGTGGCTCTTCAACACGCCGTTCACTACCCAATACGTCACCGGTGGTCCTAGTATGGTCCTAAAGAAGACGTAGATGATCGTGAAGAATGGTGAGAGCCAGTCAAAGAATTTCCTGGGCGCTTCGTAATCCTTCTTGAGGTCCTTGGCCACCAGCCAAGCGTTAAGCAGCGGGCTGGTAACTTCTCCGATGCACATCATCACGAGCGAGGATATCATTCCATGTCCTAGCACGTAGCTCGACATCATATAGGACGTGACAATGAAATGGTGCAAGATGAACAAGACTTCGTGCGGCTGGGTGAGCAGCAGTTGGAGGAGGTCGAAGAGGAAGTATCCTGTGCTCAAGAAGACGACTCTTTCTTGCTGCGTCGTGTTTTCCATGTCCATGGCCACAGGCCACGCCTTGAGGATCTCCTTTGCGCTGAGGTAGGTGGTGGTTGCACCGTGTATTCCAGCCATGCAACAGACGGCCAGTTGCAGCTCTTTGATCCAACCGTAGCGTGCTTTTCCACAGCACACGTGCACGGCCACGAGGAACACCGACGTGGCTGCCATCCACATGCACGATCCTTCCACCACGTGGGCGGCTGCATCGCCCACATGCGGAGACAACGTTGCGCTCAACCACATCGCCATCACGCACCACCACCACCACCACGTTGGATGCCACTTGCAGATGCGAGTTCACAACCCAACGTCACAATCCCACTCTCCCCCTCCATCCCACTCCAAACACAAAATCTCTGGCAAACCCTCTCAGAATACAAATCTTCGGCAATGCCTCTCAGAATAGAAATCTTTGTCGATGCCTCTGGTCACCTCTCTCTCGATCGCTGTCAGCGCCTATGTTGCGCTCTCCCGCTGTGAATGCCTGGCAGTATTTCTCCATCTGCCAATTCCTGTCCGTTCTTCAGACGATGTTCATCTCTCGGCATCGCATTGTGTTCTTCTGCCAAGGCCCTTGATATGCACATGGTGGCGTGCAAGCTGCTCGCACAAGATAGCTTGTCTTTCTTCGTGGTTCTGTGGATGTCATGCAGGCCAACGTTGTGTCCCTCTATTGGTATGCAGTCTCTCTTTTGGCGTTCCATCACATCACTCAGACGGCTTGGTAGAATTTTACCCCACAGTGGCGCACGCAGTGGGGAAGCCAAGGATGTGTCTGCGTCTGCTTGTTCCACTCCCACCCAAAGACCTTGCCATACTATACTGCACTCCTACGACCTCGTTAGCTACGTACACAACGCAAGGTGAAAATGACGGCCTGGCCAGAGAGATGGAGCTGTTCAACTGAAGGCAGTCCTTCTGGACCACCGTTCGATATTTACAAGAAATACAAACATGATAAAACCATGGCAAGCGTGCAAAGTGACGTGCTAGTGATGGATGTGGTGGGATGCAACGTGGACGGTTGCCAAACAAGTGATCAGGAAACACGCGCAAACAGGCGTCGAAGCCACGACCACTGAGGGTATGGAACGATGCCACAGCCGTGTTTGCCATCTTCGTCGTATGTATCAAGGGTTTCTCTACTCTTGTCGTCCATAGAAAGCACGAACAGCAAAGCGTCAAACTTGGAGCGATCAGGATATGGTGTCCTTCCAGAACGCACCTCGTAAAAATCACGAACGCTTTTCACTGCAGTGAAGCCTAGGCTAGCGTAAAATTGGATGGCGGGATGGTTGTACTCGATGGTATGCAGGTAGGCCACGGTGCATCCATGCATGCGTGTGGCAACGTCGAGAGCTGCTTTCACCAGTCGAGTGGCCACACCGCGCCTACGAAACGCCTCTTCCACGCCCAAGGTCAAGATGTACAGGGTCCGACGACGTTCCCAGACGCAGTGCTGCAATGCAAATGGAAGTGTGAGGCCATCCTCCGCGGCTCTTTTGCCGTACGTTTCCACACGAGCGGTGACGAATCCAACCAGTTCGTGGAGGTTTCGCTTCCTGTCCACGGCACCAATCGCAAACATCACCTCTTCGCCTGAAGCCGTCCCTTCCGAGGCTTGTTCCGCGGCTCCGCACGCCTGCAAAAAGAAAGCGGGCTCGTAATCCAATGGGAACAGCTTCTTGTGAGACGCATGCAGCGCAGGTGCGTCGTTCGGACGCAAATCACGCAGCACGACGTCCGAAGACGCGTCCAACACCACGTCCATCGCACCAGGCGAATCGTCGGTTGCTTTCCCACGTGAACACGAAGGTTAACTCCGTGGGATCGCGTCGAAACCGTGAGAGATGGAGAGAGAAGCCCTGTCCCGATTCGAGGTTAACTTGGGAGTGAACTGAGGCGGTCTTCGAACCGACAGGACCCACCAGACAGATGGACCAGGTGGGTCATGTCCACGCTTCCACACAATACCTTCCTTTGCGGACCAATTCCTGGCGCCACGAACGAGATTCTTCCGGGGACAAACCACCCACCTGCCGTGCCACGTGCTCCAATGCAAGTGCCACTGCATCCGGCATACCCGTCGTACTGCCCCCACACACAAAAATGCATCCCCCGTGCTTCATGAAGTCCCAGATTCTCCCTGCGTGCTGCTTGATACGATGCTGCACGTATACCTTGGATGCACTGTCACGAGAACAAGCCAAGATAAAAGCACCCCCATGACGGAAGAGTCCGAGCTGACTTTCGCTTGTCCATGCTGAAGCATGCAGGAAATCGTGTTGGCGTCTTCGACATCCAAATATCACAGCCGTGGGTACGGTGCTGTCATGCAGCAAAAGTCTCTCCCTTGCAAATGCACGAACAGGCGCTATACCTGCACCAGTGGCCACGAGCAACAAAGGTCTGTGCAAGCTTTGCTTCACAAAGCGAGATATGTCGCCATCCGCACCCACAATCTCGATACGAACCACTTTTCCTCCCTTCGCGCCTTGGATCCAACGTGCAAACAAACCAGTGCGTGCACGCCCAAAAGGAGTCGTCCACTCTGAAAGTGTGGCTGTGAGAGCAACCTGGGAGGGCGAGTCGGCCCAAGCACTTGCAGCAGAGAACAATCTTGCCCGAAGTCGAGGCGCTGCATGAAATAGCCAAGGCATAGTGGGCCTCACAGACGGGAAATCTTCGCAAAGGATTTCGACCACCGTGCGGCGCTCACCATCGCAGTATTCAGTCCGAGTTGTGTGCCCTTCCCGTGTCGCAAGGAATTGAAGTCTATCTTTCTCATGTTGTGCTGTGGCAAATTGTGCCATTGCTTCAAAGAAGCTTCCTTGAGGGGCCGCACTCCCAACATCAAGGGCACCTTGAAACCACACCTCCAATGGTGCAATGAACTTTATTGGAGGTGGTGGTTCACTTGCACAGCGTCTGAAATGTTCAGGATTAAGTTGCACTGTGGTTAAGCAGGAGCCCTTGATACCGAGACGATCCAACAATTTGTGCACATCCTCGCACATGGTTTCGGGATACACGGCTACGCAATCGCCGGCGCGATACATCGGCAGAATTCTCTCGGTGGCTTGGTTGCGTTGTCCTTCATCGAACATCCTGCTGCTAGCACTTGGGTCGCCTGCATCGAAATTCACTTCCCCACCACCAAACACGAGTCCATTTTCTCCCTCTCGTGGTATGTCCTTGTGGTCCATTTCGCTTCTGCTCTCGCATTGGTCGGTGGGTCCCTCGTTTACGGCTTGAACCTCTCCAGGGTCGCGCGTGAACATGACATGATGCACTTTTGGCACGTCCCCGCCACTGGCGATGCATTCGTTCGACTTGATTTGCACATTGATCTCTCGCTCTGTTCTCTCGGTGCTTCGAAGCGCAGCGAGCACTTCCATCTCGTTCTGGGCGAGGTCCGGTTCAGCCATCAACCTCGGAGCCCAAGTCGCCATCCAGCGAAACGCTGCGCCAGCTTCGTGCGGCTCGTGCAGCAATTCCGTCTCGTCTCCTTCGAGTCCACTTGCATCGCACGTTTCGTGCACAACGACGCGGTATCGCGGCGTTTCTTCGTGCCAGCTCGGTGCTCTGCCGTCGAGGTCGTCCAAAATTGCGCGTCGCACTTCGACCAGCCAATCTTCCACGGCAGCCAGGTGTCCTCCTTCTTCCTGTGCGTCTCCCAATCGCAGCGGAACCGCCATGTGCGCGCCGAGCTTGACCAATCGATTGTGCAAGCGCTTGCCGAAGTAGTTGTATTCGAGGTAGGCGCTGTCTCCCAAGGCCAGAACCGCGCACTTTGCACGTCGCAGGAGGCCGTTTTGGATCCATTTCCTGCGCAAGCACCTCCAGAAGGACCTCGCACCAGACGGCGCGTCTCCTTTTCCCGCGGTGGACACGAGGAAGAGCGTCCACGCGCGTCCGCTGCACGCCATGGCCAAGGCACACGCACCTTCCTCGTCCAGCCGGCGTGCGTGGGCGTCCAAGCCGTGCTGCCGCAGCTTGGAAGCCGCCATCTCCGCCCATCCTTGCGTCGCACCGCTCTCGGATCCGTAGAGCAACGCCACAGGCACGCGGTGCGCCTCGCCATCGCCGCATGGTGCGTCCATCATCGACCTGCAGGTGCGTCGGTCTCCATTCCCACGTGGATTCCAGGAAGGAACCATGCATCCATGGCGTGACAGACGTGCAAAGACGTGTGGATGGCCAAACGAAGGTCCATGCACGAAGCAAATGCGTGGGAGATGGAATTGGATGGGCTTGGGAGGTGCCTCCACCGCGCACGCGCGCGTGCGTCGGAGAAAGCGTTGGGAATCGAGGAGGAACGTCGCACGGTGCTTGCACGGCGATGCGCGAATTGGACGACGGCCGGCTTTGCCTAGCGTTGGTGCACAGACAAACATCGCTAGGATCGACCCCACAACGCTCGGAGCGAAATACGCAGCTCACTTCTTTGCCCATGCGTGCATCTTTGCTCTTGTGCAAAGCAGATGGTTGCATTGAGGACCTTACCCAGGTCGAAGAATCCATGATTGGCAACATGACGGATAAGCTACGAAAGCCGAGCACGCCTATGCGAATTGAAGCAAAGGCAAAGTCTTCGCACGTTTCTTCTTCGACGGGCATCTCCAACCCATTTGCATGCAATGATTACCAACTGGTGTCTACCATTATATTCACGCGCACGTTGATGCACGTAGCACGCATGGAGATGCGTTGTCGGCTGATACGAAGACCCAAAGAGACGTCTCTTGCAATAGAGCATCGTTATTACAAAACCATTGATCAAGTTCATCGTCTCACCCGTTCACGAAGTTGAAGAGGGATGCAAATGCGCTTGGCTAGCCTCGTAGTTTCCACGGGCCTCTTCACGCACGACTAGGACGCTCCCTTGGGACGAATTCGTTCCTGAGAAGTCCTCCCGACATCCACGCTTGGTGCAACAACAAAGCCATCGCGTCTCCTCTCGCCCAAGAAGAAACTCTTCTTCTTTTCGCTTCGTTTTCTTCCTCTTCCCAGTGGAACCTTCGACCGCCTCGACGAGCCTCGTGCGCACCGCAGCGGCACGTTCGCTGCGAAGGATGGAGGCGAGTTCCGCGTCTCCCATTCTTCCCATGCGTCGTGGACGAGGCACGCCTGCGGACGTCGAAGCCATGCTGCGACGCGCGAGTGGAGGTGCGCGCGAACAGTTGCACCCTCGTCGGGAAGACACACCCAAGGCTGACATCCAGAAAATTGGGGTGTAACTGCGAAGGAGTGTACACGTCGGCTTCGGTGAGAGGCGCAGCTCGTGTTCCTTGTTGGCCGGACCACCTGGCGCGATTGACGAAAGGATGGCGTCGACTGCAGAGGACAGAGGACCAGGAGAACGATGACATTGAAGAACACGTGCTGGACGCTGCCCGAGAGGCGCTGCGTGGGAGCGAACAAATCGACGAGGGACCAACAAAAGGGAAGAAAATGCTGTGTGTATGTGTGTACAAAATGGAAAAGGAGGCTACAGCTGCTGTGGAAGCCATTTGGACAGTCGTGCCTGGACCTGCAGGACAGGAACCTTTACCTGCGTGCATTCTTGGACGCAAGCGAACAATTCCCACGGTCAAGTATACAGATTGGGTGCGCGAAAGGGAGATTCTCAAGACAATCAAGCCCCCCGACTGTGGAGAAATTTTACTCGCAGACGAGAGGGATGGAAGCATCTTGGAAGGTATGGTAAGCAATTTCTATGCTCTGGTTCAGCAGGGGGAAACTGTAGTCCTACAAACAGCACCTGTAGAGTCTTTGGCGTTGCCAGGAATATCCAGAAAGTGTGTATTGCAAGCATGCCAAGAGCTGGGCATTCCAGTGCAAGAAACACCCCCGAAAGTAGGAGAACGAAGTTCCTGGCTGGGAGCATTTGTTACGAACAGCGTTAGGGGTATCAGTCCTATTTCTGGCTTTACTTGGTACGAGTCTCCATCGGATCCTGGACACCTACTCACGTGTCCATCAGAGGAAGAAAGAACAGCACAAGGTATTCAGTTGTTGCCAGGGGACGGTCTCAGGGCACTGGGAAGAATAAAAAAACACGATTTTGCGACTTGCCATTCGTACATTGCAAGAATCAAAGAGGCAGTGGACTGTATAGAAACCCAATCAGAAGTCGACTTGCTTGTAGATCCAGACACTGAGTAATTGTTTTCCTCAGTATGGGGGTATCTTCCTTTCTTTCTTCTTATAAGATGAAAAATACCGCCTTGGACTTGAAACCATATTGACTGTGCATGGCATGTGGTATTGGTCAAACTCGGTTGCGCTTGGAGCAAAAATTTAAAACCATGTGCATGGTTGTTGCCATGGTTGCAGCATATGAATCTTCAGACTCTTCTTTACTGCTGTTGGTCTGAGGCAAACCAATGTTGCTCAGGGCATATTGAATCCTTTGAACGCACATTCGCAACCAACAAGTCTTACAGATTGGGGCACTTCTCATTAGCATGATGCGTAAGAATATGGAATTCAAAGTACAATGCCCAATGCCAAGACCAGCTACCACGATGGGGTCAGTCGGCCAGGAAGCATTCTATCTCACAATCCTCTTTCAATGGTGTAATCACCTGTACTGTGTGGGCAGTCCCTTCAAATTTGCTTGGCAAAGACTGCTGCACCTCGCAATAAAACTCAATTGACCAAATCTTTGCACCGCATTGGCTGTCAACAGAATTGGCAGGGGTGGCAAGAGGAAGGAATGTCTTGAAACATGTGAAGGATAGTGGAAAGCCACTGGTTCAGTTGAGTTCACAGTTCTTCACTGGACCAATCTGCATTGTAACTTGTAATCCTTTCCAGAATTCCACTATTGACGCATGCAAGGGAAAGAGACTCTTTAGGTTGCATGATGAACAAACTACTTACCTATGACCACGCAAAGCAGATGCAAGGAGCTCCGCTTGCTTCGGAAGGATGTAAAAGTTACATGCCAGGGTGAGTACCTAGACGGCTTACGAACCAAAATATCGTTTGATTCCCCCATAGGTCGTGATCCTCGAAATCGAAAGGTAACAAACTTTGGCGGAGTGGCATCGTTCCATCTTTCGAGTACGTGTAGTAGTGCAACTACGGATGGAGACATTCGTTGCAACATCACTAAACACAAGAAGCCTCCTCACTAAGCAAAGATGCAACGTAGTCACAATCCTTGTGGATAAGTTGTTAGGATTATTTAACTAGTGTTGGTAGTGAGGTAAAAATTGGTACTCTTCAAGCATCCACATGTTCAACTTTCACAGCAATTTTGTGGAACGAGTTGTCCTATGCATCTGTTTTGAAGCTGCGCCTATGATAGAAACATGTTTGTGTTGTTAGGAATACCACATCGATGCAATGATATGCACATTGCTTCACTGTCTGGTTGTTGAAAACACATTACGACAAATGTGCAAGAAACCTACTTCGCTATTAAAAACGTGCTTTGCATTTGCGATTCCCGTGCTTCAATTGTTAAATTCTTGACAAACCGATGGAGCAAGTTGCGCTCGAGCTAGCATGGCTCACGTTCAAGTCGATGATGATACGATTAGTGAAATGTATAAACTTTCGATGCCAATGAAGTACGTCGAAATAAGCCTCCTTGATTTGAGCTTGGTCAAACGAGATATCACAAGACGTCATTTGTACCAACTCGCGCCCAGTAGTACTCTATTGTGCGCCATGTTGACCCGGTATCCTTGGCTTGCAAGAGGTCTCCTCCGAACCATTTAGCGGCGAGTAACATTTTGATGCAAATTCCCATGGTTTTCCTCCACCAAGACCGTGCCCTTGAAGTAAGGCCGCCTTGCACGGCACAGCCTTTTCGGAAAGCTTGGCTTTGTCAACGTGAGTTTGGGATGGAGCTTGGAAACCACCATGGCATGAGACACATTTGAAGGATCTTTTCATGGGCAATTCGCTGCGCACATCACGTCCGCGTACACGATCGATGTAGGACCGTCCAAGTCTCACGAAGTCGCAACCTAGCAACTTCATCGTGTGCATTTCCCGCCATTCCACGGCTACATCCCCCTCTCGTCTCAATTCCCTCTTTTCCACCAAGGACGCTCTTTCTCATCGGAGGAATTCAGCTTCCCTTTTCGCACGTTCGGGTCTGTCCCTTTCAAGCTTCCTTTTCAACGGGGGTTCGATCCCGGTGGCATCCGAAGTTGACCGGATGGAAAAGGCGGGACGAGTCGAGTCGTGTCGAAGCTTTGCAACGTGAGCGATGGAGGCGTTGAACATCGCGCGACCTTCGTGGCTGAAGAAGCGGATGCGCGCGAAATCCCCTCCCACACGCGATCTGTACGAAGGTGCACGTGGACCTGACGTGGTGGAGCTGCAAGAGAAGCTGGCGGCGTCCGGATGCCTCGATCCCAACCTCGTGACGGGATACTTCGGACCTGTCACCAAACGAGCCATGATCAGCTGGCAGGAAGAGAAAGGCCTGCCAGCGAGCGGATTCTACGGGCCTACGTCGAGGCAGCTCATGGAAGAGCTCGCTCACGACGTGGCCATGAACGCATCCGTAGCAAGCGCACCTGTGGAGGTGGAGAAGGCACCGTCGACAACAACTTTTCCTCTGGCTGTGCTTCTGGCTGGAACAGTGATGATTGCTGCACATCAGACCTACTTGAAGTTGTTCAGGACTGAAAACGAGAGATACAGACCTAGGAGCAGTGTCTCCCTGAAAATGTTGGAAGCGAAGCGCCTGTCCATGGAAGGAACAAGGGGAACAAGAATCAACACGGGACGAACGCGTATGCAGAGGCCAAAGCTGCCTCCTCACAGCACCATATCGAAACCTTCCAAGACAAAGAGGATGAATGAAGAAGCTAGGAGATCGTTGGCAGCAAAAGTAGAACGGCTGAAGCTGCAGGTGAAGGCGGAGCAAACCAATGGCGAAACATACTTGGTCAAAGCACCCCCCAAGCAGAGGGAAATCCCACGTTTGGATGTGTCGTCCACAGGTGTCATGCCCAGATCCAAGAAGAAATCGTACATACTTCCCCCGAGAATGCAGACGCCAAGCATGCAGGACGGTCCGGACTCTGCAGAGAGCCAGTCTCCGTCTTTTCGCAAGGGAACAACTGCCCGCAGCAAGTCGAAAGACCTGCTGTTTGGGAGCGACAATGGGAGTAAGGGAAACTACCAGTGGCCCCTGCAACGTTTGTCGGGTCGGCAGGACCACTCTTTGTGCATGGAAGGTGACCAATTCCTGTACCATGTTGAAGGAAGCCAGGAGAATTTGGGCAAGGGTGCAATGAAACACCGTGACTTTACTAATTATTGGGGTGGTGCAAATGGCTTGAAGCCTTGAAACGCTTTACACCTTTCAAGATCAAATATTTCTTGAAAGTTCTGCACCAGAGGTGGGGCTACACCACGAGGTTTGCATACAGTATGGGAAGTGCGTGATGGGGCTTGGTATGAAAACTGTGGCTTCATCAGTTCATGCCTGCACGAGGTGCATGGCGAAGGAAGACAATAAACGTTTCTGCCGTGGAATTCCGTACAGCTGCAAATCTTTCCACGTGAAAGCGTATGAAGGTTCTGCATTCCAGTTCCTCCTAGCGCTTGTGACAGAGTGTAAGGAAAAAGGATCGAACCACACGGGGTAGTTTACTACCAGAGATTACAGGACATGCATGGCTTCCAACAACATGGACACCGTCTCCATGCCTGTAGCTCACCTGTTCTTCGTGCGGAGACCAATGGTGTGCAGATGGATCCAACGTGCAGGGTAGGAGCGACTTCTGTCAACTGCCCATGAGCAAGGTCGCCCGCTCCATTTCATTCCGAATGGCAAGCAGCTTGCACCTTCCGTCGTCTGCATCGTCCATGTGCAAGCTGCCATGCATTTGCAATGCATCAGGAGCCATCGAATCCCCCTGTTTCGGTCCCGAATCAATCCCAGCATCTTCCGAACAGGTGCACGCATACATGGAAGCGCATCACCTGGCCAAGCAACCACACCTTTTCACGGGTTGGTTGCTTTCCCATCGACCTTTCCCATCCCACACGGGGAGCCTATTTCCCTCGCCTTTCCTTGGATCCACTCCCCCCTCTCTAGTAGGAAGCTGCTTCCGGATGCGGGGCAATCTCACCCCCTTCGTGTCCCACACGGCCTCTGGTCCACGTCGATTCCATCGCCATTTCGCACGTGATGGACGCACGCATGTCGTCCGCTTCTGCCTCTTCTGGCGAGCGATGCGCCTTGGTGCTGCCTCCGAGAGGACGCACGCGTGCCGTGGCGCACTTTGCAGGCGGCGCGTTCGTCGGTGCGGCGCCTGCAGAAGCGTACGGTCCGCTGCTGCGCCGCTTGGCGGATGCCGGCGTGGCGAGCGTCGCATCGCCGTACGCCGTGTCCTTCGACCACGCCGCACGTGCGTCGAAGCTGCGCGCCACGACGTCTCGTGCGCATCGTGAGGCCGTGTCGGCCGGCACGTGGAGCGCCGCTGCACCTGCATTCGCCTTGGGACACAGCAATGGCGCGCTGCTGCACGCCTTGGCAGCCTGCGAAGTGGATGCGTATGCGCCGCCGTTGGAAGGACACGTGCTGCTTTCGTTCAACAGCAGGCCGCTGGACGAAGCTGTGCCGGTGCCAGGATTCATGGACGCAGCGCCAGGATTCGTGCGTGCGGCATTGGAAGCCACGAACGTGTCCTTGGAACGCGACACGCCGCTCCCGTTCGCACAGCTGGAGAGCGTGGCGCGCGAATTGGCGCAAGGCGGCGCGCAGTTCACGCCTACGCCGCAGGAATGCCGCAGGATCCTGCGCACTCGCTTTCCCGAAGACGCACGCGCGCTGCTGGTGCAGTTCGAAGACGACGCCATCGACCAGACGGACGAATTGGCCATGCTCCTGCGCACGCGTTGTGCACCAGATCGCGTGCAAGTGAAGCGCATGCGCGGCAACCATCTCACACCCATTGCACAAGAAGCGCTCTGGAAGGCCGGGCCTTCCTTCACCCCCATGGATGCATTCGCACAGGTGGCGCAAACGGCAGCACTCGCGGACCTGCGCAATCTGGCCGATGAGCTGATCGTATGGGTGGAACGATACATTTTGTAAATTGTGCCAATCGCAAACGCATCCAACAGCGGCATTGGTCGACCCATTGTACAGATATCAAGGACTACGGTTGGGAGGGTGGAAAGACGGGCCACCGACCTGGCGAAGAAACAGACGGTCCTGTCCATCCTCACCGGCATGCACACACACTTGTAAGAACCATGGAGAGGTAAAAAGGGAAGGGACAAAGCGGAGCGACTTTCATGGAAGGGCTGTACATGCCATGGCTAGGAACACGGTCTCTTTTTTTAATTGAAGTAGACACTTGTATGTGTGTTCCAGTATTCGTTCGAGCTGAAACCCGGCTCATTTTTTGTTGCACTGTGACTCCTGTTTGAAAACGCAGGGATAGCGTCACAGATTCCCCGCCACACCCTGCGACTCCCTCATCTTTTTCCTCATCCTCTTGGCCTGCGATTTGGACAGCTTGGCCTTGCTCTCTCTGGATTCCACAGGAGCAGACGGGGTCTCTGCGGGTGGGATTGCCGCTGCTTGAAGCGTTGCAGGGGACGGCTGCACGGCCGCTGTACTTCCTGGTGGATTGGCAGGTCCGTTCCTTGGTGGAGGATGCGGCACGGATGCTGGTTGCATGGTGGGACGAGCGTGTCCAGCCTTTTGCATCGGACGTTGCGTCTTGTACGGGTGCTCCTGTGGCATAGCATGCGGCGCAGGTTGTGCTGCAACCTGGTGGCCTTGGCTCTTCTGCAACACTCTGGTGGGAGGAGGCGCAGGTTGCATGGGTGGCACCTTGTGCGTGGGCGGTCGCATTGGCGCTTGCACGGCTGCCGCGGTCCGCTGCTGCACGTTGCTCGGGGGTGCGTGGTGTGTGTATCGCGGCTGCTGCTGCTGTTGTGGCTGCAGGTGCGTCGTCGTGGTCATCGGCCTGGTTTGTGGCGGCAAGTACGACGCGGCGTATCCATGTGCAGCGGGCACGGTTCCATTTCCATACGCTTCCGGATACTCGTATTGCGAGAGCGTCGGCGGTTGCGCTTGGACAGGTCTTTCGAAAGGACGTTGCGGTGGGAACTGGATGTATCCGGATCCCGTGACACGCGACGGATCCTGTTTTTTTTTTTCGGCACGTCGGTGCACCGTTGTCCCCGTGCGTCCGTGTTTCACGCATGGTTCGTTTCGTTCGACGTCCATCCCTCGTCAGCACGACGTCTTTCCATCGTGCCTGTCGTGCCATCTCTTCCCACGTGCTCGTTCGCCGTGGCCAGCACATCGTCGCGTCCTTGGCCGTCGTCGTCCACGCTCTCCATCCTTCCTTCTCCACGTCCGCCATCGCGACTCTTCGCACCTCGATCCGCATCGTGGCTTCGTCGATGCGATCTTGGTTGGTCCACACGCGCTGCGCCATGGCGTGTGCTGTGCAAACCCTACGACACGATGGACGCCTGCACACGTTCGAGATCACGTGCTGCACCGTCGATGACCGTGTGTGTGGGTTGGTGTGGCATCCCATGGAGAGCAGCTGTCCCACCTCCCCATGGGACGGTCGCCCACCACCACCAACCGCACGTCTCTTCGGGATAGGTTTTTATCACCACCAAAGCCATCGAAAAGCATCACTCTTTTGCTTGCAAGAGCCATCTCCCCCCATTCGACTCTCTCTCTCTCTCTCTCCATCTCGAATGTGTATCACTACTCTATCTCTCACCATCCGACACGAACTCTACATTGAACATCTCTCGACCATTCGACTCTCTCTCCATCTCTAGTTTCTATGTCAAGTCTATCCATCTTAGACCATCCATCACCATCTTTGGAATAGACATCTCTCACCAACTAAAATATGTCTTCGTCTCTACTTTGCATCACTACTCTATCTTTCACCATCTGTCACCAACTCCAATATCTACGTTGGTACATCGCTCTCCATCTCTGTCCACGCCATCTGTGATGATTGCTATTCGGTCCACGTCTCCCAATCTCTCTCCGTCTCTCCTTGGTACGTCTTTCTCCATCTCTCTGCCATCTCTCTCCACCTCCACGGTCCCCATCTCTTTCTGCATGTGTTCCATCTCCATCTTCATGATCTTCATGGTCTTCCACGCGTTCTAACTCGACGTGCCACGTGGTCCTGCTGTGCTCGTTCCACTGGAATGGCGCGCTGGTGGTGGTGTGCAACCTGCCGCACTTGAACACGCGCTTCGTCCATCGATGGATGGATGGATGGATGGATGGATGGATGGATGGATGGATGGATGGCTTTGGCGACGACGACGTGTCGTCCTCGCCGCCACGACCAAGCTGTTCGTGGCAGGAACGAGAAGGCGGAATTGCGAGACGGTTGGGATGCGAAGCTTGGAAGGAGGAACAGAGATCGACGACGTGGACGTGCGCGTGTTGCGTCCACCGTGCATCTCCACCATGCCACGACGGGGATGGTCACCTCCTGCAGCTCTGCACACGACGCAGAGACGACGACGTAAGGAAGAGGTGCGTTTCGTTACAACGTCCTTCGATGGCTGGACACATGGAAACCGATCAAGCTTGGTCGTCGCTGTCGGGAAACTTGACGGAATGGACTGCGTCGGTCTCGATGCAACCGCCACGGTAAGTGCTGCGCTTCTTCTTGTTCTTCTCGTGGCGGAAATCACGTCCTTTGACTTGTCCCAACACCTGCTCGGCTTTGGCGCCGTATCCGTCCTCTGCACCAGACTTGGACCAGTAGGAGTTGTCGAACGCACCTTGACGACCCAACCATTCTTCGGCTTTGACGCGTTGAAACGCACGTGAAGCAGTGCCCAAACCGTCGCCGTTCGCATGCGGCGTGCCCAAGGAATGGGAACGGACGCGACGACCAGCTGCAGGCGTCGAAACGAATCCTGGCTTGCGCGGATCCTCCTCTTCGCTGCGATAGCCTTTCTGCTTGCGATGCTCTGCCACGTCCATCCCATTCGCGACCTGCACGTCGTTCTCCTCGCCCGCTGGTGCTTCAGCTGCGACCAATCCTTTATTCGATCCATCCACGTCGCTGGATGGATGGTCGACGGCATCCGAAGACAACTTGCGCTTCCGTGCGGGAGCGCTCGGAGAGGATTTCTTCTTCGACGAACCTGCCTTGGACGGTTTGGCAGCTGCGCTCTTCGATGCCGCTTTGTCCTGTGCTTTGCCTTTGGACTTATTCTCAACCCTATTGTCCTCACTCTCGGAGGATGAACTCCCTGATGATCTAGAAGTGGTGTCGCTAGAATTGTCTTTGCTCTTCTCTTTAGATGTGCCAGAATCAGAAGAGGAAGAGGATTCAGAAGAAGACTCCGAACTGGAAGATTCTGAACCAGACGACGATGCTGAAGAAGGCTTTTCCTTGGCCTCCTCTTCTGATGACTCCGATTCAGAGGAAGAGGAGTCCTTCTTCTTTGGCTCCTCTTCTTCTGATGACTCCGAATCAGAAGAAGACGAGGACGAATCCTTCTTCTTTGGCTGATCTTCTTCTGATGACTCTGACTCAGAAGAGGAAGAAGAGTCCTTCTTCTCTGACTTCTCTCCAGATGACTCTGAATCAGAAGAAGAGGAAGACGAGGACGAATCCTTCTTCTTTGGCTTTTCCTCTTCTGATGACTCCGAATCGGAAGAGGATGAATCCTTCTCCTTTGGCTTTTCCTCTTCTGATGACTCCGAATCGGAAGAGGCTGAATCCTTCTTCTTTGCCTTTTCCTCTTCTGATGACTCCGAATCGGAAGAGGATGAATCCTTCTCCTTTGGCTTCTCTCCAGATGACTCTGAATCAGAAGAAGACGAAGATGATGCGTCCTTCTTAGGCTCCTCTCCTTCTGATGACTCCGAATCAGAAGAGGAAGAGTCCTTCTTCTTTGGCTTTTCCTCCTCCGATGACTCTGAATCGGAAGAAGAGGAAGACGAGGAAGAGTCCTTCTTCTTTGGCTTTTCCTCCTCCGATGACTCTGATTCAGAAGAAGAGGAAGACGAGGAAGAGTCCTTCTTCTTTGCCTTTTCCTCCTCCGATGACTCTGAATCGGAAGAAGACGAAGAGAAGGATGAATCCTTCTTCTTTGGCTTCTCCTCTTCCGATGACTCTGAATCAGAAGAGGAGGATGAATCCTTCTTCTTTGCCTTTTCCCCTTCCGATGACTCTGACTCAGAAGAGGATGAGGAAGAAGAGTCCTTCTTCTTTGGCTGATCTTCTTCCGATGACTCTGATTCAGAAGAGGAGGAGGAGTCCTTCTTCTTTGCCTTTTCCTCTTCCGATGACTCTGATTCAGAAGAAGAGGAGGAGTCCTTCTTCTTTGGCTTTTCCTCTTCCGATGACTCTGACTCAGACGAGGAAGAGGACTTGTCACTTGACTCGCTGTCCTCTGAGTCCGATTCCGAGGTGGACGAAGATTTGGTATCTTTTCCACCTTTTTCATCAGCAGAGGAACCCGAGTCCGAGCTGGTTCCATCGGACGACGTGTCCATCTTTTCACTCTGTTCTTTCGAGGGTCCTCCTTCTTGGGCCATTTCCTCTGCAATGCCTTGCAGCGCTCGTGCATCGTCTGCAGCCAAGGGTGCCGTTTGGTCGGCTTCCGACCGCAGAGCCTTGGCTGCACGTTCCATGCCTACCTTCTCGAGCCAAGACGCCATGCGTTTGAGTCCATTTCCACGCGCCATTGCGCCGCCACCGTCGACCCTCGTCCGCCGCCAACTAAACCACCGCCATCCGTTTCCATCGAGGCATCCTCCCCTTTCCAACCGGGTCGTGAACCCGGTTCGAACCGGACCTGTCCCGGTTCGAACCCGAAACGAACCCGAGGGGGGGGCGAGGTCGAACGAACCCAGGGAGTTTCTTCTCCGAACAGCAGAGGCGATGGGAACCGGAACGTAACGAGAGGGAGACGAGGCCAAGGCGAGGCGCACGTGGCCGTGGTTGCGAAGCGACGTGTCCAGGCGCATGCGCGGCGTTTGGATCCACGTGCGCAGCCGTGAAGGGTGGAGGAGAAGCAGCGCCTCGCCAGATGGACGGAGCGGACCACCCTCGTGGCAAGGTGCGGATGGAAAAGCAGGTGGTCGACCAGGAATGCCCGATGAGCCACACGTATCCTACCTGAGAATGCCGCGCCATGGCGAAGCGCGAGACGGACATGTAGACGATGCGCAACCTTTCGTTCTTG
Source organism: Picocystis salinarum (assembly GCA_038048775.1). Classification (NCBI taxonomy): domain Eukaryota; kingdom Viridiplantae; phylum Chlorophyta; class Picocystophyceae; order Picocystales; family Picocystaceae; genus Picocystis; species Picocystis salinarum. The sequence continues at coordinate 78,376 of JBBULP010001385.1, forward strand.
CCACGTGTGCCGTTGTGCTTCCCTCCACGGAACCGCGATGTCACGATTCCCCTGCGACCACGTGCGTCGCCGACCTTCGCACGTGTCCAAGGTTACGACAGGCGTCGTCGCACCAACTCGCATGCATCCGCATCCACGTGCGACACGAACCCACGTCTTGGCGTCGTCGCCACCCGACCGTTGGTGGATCCTGCCTCACGTCATCTTCCTGTGGTGGGCGGTTGCCACGGTCACGTGACACGCACGTGACCCAAACGACCCCGACGACCTTGGTTTTCCGAGGTTGGTTCGCCCCAACCGGGGTGGGGCGGACCAATGAAAAGGTAGGAAGAGGATAGGGTCGGTTTCACGTGCAAGACCACCCGTGGTTTCCAGGCCACATGTACGAGGTGCTGCAAACGCACGTGGGGTGGAAGGGGACGAACCGCAAACACACATGCGTCCAACGCCGGGAAGGCGAAGCAGCATCGAGCACGTCGTGGACTGCAGCGGAAGACACCGCACACCCGCAAAGAGATGAAGGCAAGGCTGTTCTGGGCGATCCTGGGATGCGGCGCTGTCCTGGCTCGCGTGGATCGACACTCGGGAAAAGTCACATGGAAGAGGGAGGACATCAAAGTCCAAGGGAGAGAGGGATCTAGGATACTCCATCAACCTTCGCCATCACCAAGGCATGCAGACGAAGAGGAGCCCGCAATCGAGGTGCAGTTCCAAGGCAGCACGTTGATGTACGATGGAGAAGTGAAGCTACCCATTGAAGGGAGCATGTTGTACTATCAGCAGGAACCAATCTTTAATGGGTCGATGATGCTGGATGGAATCTTTGCACTTCCACTTGCAGTTGATGAATATGGAGCACTATCATTCCTAAATGGACATGGGGAAAGCGAAGAAGCACCAACGTACTTTTTGTGGGTCACTGCAGAAGGGGTTCAGGGAGGCCATTCAATGGTCATGGGATCTGAGCCTTTGCCACTTGAAAGCATCACGCTGTCTTCAGAGGTCGAGGGTCCTGATCTTGAGGTGGACTACAGTGAAGGGTTGGCCAAGCTTAAATTCACACATCATCCAGTTAGTGAACATGGACAAAATGCACTCCTTGCTGTTGGAGAAGTACAGGAAGGCACACTATCGGTTCCTACGCAGGAAAAGGAATACTTCATGGAATTTGATTCGCACTCTCATTCAGGACACAATACAGGACTGCTGGTGGCGCATGGCTGGCTAATGACTATCTCTGTCGGTGTGATGTTTCCTATTGGGATCATCTTTCCCATTGCATTTAAGGATGCAGGACCACTGTGGTTCCAGTTGCACCGTGCCATACAAACTGTGGGTTTCCTTGCCTTCACTGTTGGCTTTGGAATCGGGCTATCCGATGGTCACAGAACTGAGGTTCTCCATCTTGCTCTTGGCATTGCATCCTTTGCATTTGCTGTTCTGCAGGTGACCGCTCTCTTTTTTCGCCCGGAGAAAGACAAACCAGCTCGTAAATGGTGGAACTACTGCCATTGGGCTTCTGGTTACACTTGTGTGGGGTTGGGGATCGCCAACATCTACATTGGTTTGACCAGTATGAGTGCTTTGCAAGTTGATGATGGGTATACCATTGCATACTCTGTCGTGCTCGGGGTAATCATCTGTTGCCTGCTTGGAAGTAAGTTTTATTCAGTTTTGCAGAGAAAGCCGAGTACCCCATCTAAACAGGGGGGTTCAAAGTCGCATGCTAGAGATATGCAAGATGATCTGGAGTTGCCAAACAGCAGTCGTTGATATTTTCCCTGCTAGGTGAGTTGTTGTTCTGCGGCATGTCCACTGCCCAATCAAGAGTAAGATAGTAGACATTGGCTGCTGCACGCAGCTGCATTAATGTAGCGTGTGTGCAGTATGATAGAAGCATATGCATGAGTTGTTTCGTACCAATTTTGAATGCTGGACGTCGGTTTCGAAGTTGTTTCGGGATCAACATACCCCATACAAGTAATGAACACTACATCAGTTGATGGCGAGGTGGAAACATCTCGATTGCGAGTGCCTAGGTGAATACAAATCCTGCATCAATTTTGGTTCGGTTGAAATTCTGCATCATTATGTGTTAGTTACAGAAGCACTTCTTGGATCTACGCTTTGTCATTGTCCATCTCTTTCAGGAATCAAAGGCGTTGCATTGCTCTCTGGGCATTCTGAGTATGTTCGATCAACTTTCCAGAAGGTTAGACCACACTATAGCATCCAAGAATGTTTCAGGTGGTTTGGGCAAGTTTGCGCATGCATCGGACCATTGCATGCACCTCCGCCGATTGCCAACGGCTCCTGCATCCCCCTCCGTCGATCCCAACCACCTGAGGTCTGCACTCTGCAGTGCAGGCGTTGGCATTCCTTGACGTGTTCTGACCTCCACGTGCTCCCATGCCACGTGGCAGTTCGCAATCCACTCCCATTCTCCAGGACTACGGAAGTACCATGGTCTCTTGCCTGTGTCCATCCCTGTCGGTTCCCCAGTGACGAGACCAGGGTCCAACCAACCACGGTTCCAAGTGGCAGACACACGCCGAGGAGACCATGGCAAGACCAAGGCCGCCGCCCCGGTTCCATCCCCTTTTCAACCCGAGATTGCTTTCCAATCGAAAGGGAAATGATGTCGGGTGGATCCCGAATCGGTTTCGGAATCGACACCAGGAAGTGATGTCCAGGACAGCTTTCCAACTCAGCGGTCTCATTCGATGCGAAGAACCGCCGCAAAGCATCCATAAACACGCGCCGGAGATTGCCGTAGTTGGAGAAGGAAAATACAACAGTGACCTGAGATCAAGGATCGAAAAAGATGGGCGGGCTTACTGCAAGCAATGTTGGATTGGGAATAGGGCTTGCTGCTGCTGCAGGAGCATGCACAGTCATTGGTGCATTCTTGGTTTTCTTTGTCAACCTTGCAAACAGGAAGTTCTTGGCTGGGGCCCTTGGTTTCTCATCGGGGGTGATGATTTACCTGTCTCTTGTTGAGCTGCTGGCAGATGAATCTGTGGAGGAGTTCGAAGAGGGAGGGGCTTCCAGTACTGCGGCTTTTGTCTTTGCCACACTTTGCTTCTTTGGAGGGGCAGCACTGACCCTGGTCATCGACAAGATTGTTCACTTCATGATGCTTGATAAGAGAGATCTTCCTGAGGTCATCGCAGACCATGATGCAGAGTTAGACAAGCAGTCAGGGAAGGAAGGATCCAGGTGCAGCCAGACTGATGCAAAAGGCGTTGTAAGCGGTTGCCCACCAGCATTGGATGAAAGAGCTGCAGATGGGTTTGTGGAAGAAATCCTGAACCCTCCTGTGCAGGAACAAGATCTGGAAAGTGCTGTTCCTGAGCATGATGTGGAAAGGCTCGCTTACCTCTACAAGCAGGAGGAGAAAATGAGAAAACAGCATGCAGCTGAGGAGGCCTACAAGCCTTTGAGAAGAACTGGACTCGTGACAGCTATTGCTATAGGGCTTCACAACTTCCCAGAAGGAATTGCTGTATTTTTCTCAACTGTGGCAGATCGAAGAGTGGGCGGGGCACTGGCAGTAGCAATTGCAATCCACAATATTCCTGAAGGCATCGCAATCGCCCTTCCAGTCTATTATGCCAGCAAATCTAAGTTACAGGCATTCTTGTGGTGCCTGTGGGCAGGACTGGCAGAACCGCTTGGTGCTCTGCTTGGTTGGGTAATATTGGCTGCATCTGATGAAAGTCCTTTAACATTGGGAATCATGTTTGGATTGGTGGCAGGAATAATGGTGTATATTGGTATCCAGGAACTGTTTGTAACCGCACTTGCATTCGATCCAAAGAACAAATTGACGGGGTACTTCTTCTTCTTTGGGATGGCCATCATGGCACTGAGCCTGATTCTGTTTAAGATTTGATGTATTGTTTGTTTTCCCATGATTTGCCTTACTAGTTGCAACTTAAGCCAAACTCTCCTTCCCGAAACAAGGTGTGGTTGGGGAACTCTTGCTACTTGTCTACCGAGAAGCTATTCGAATATGAACCTGCGATCCTTTGCACCACAGGATTATTGCCTATGTTGTTGAAGCTTCACTTTTGCATCTCAATTTATGCTTGCCCCATGCACGACGTGACTAGACAAGACAAAACAAGAGAAACAAGCTCGGCATCCTCGTTATTCATTGAGAAAGATTTTGGATTGTGAGGAAGAATTTGCCCACTCTTTACATGTATAACCTACCGATCGCTTGGAAGACGCATGAACTATCTTGTGCCTTTACCCCCACCCGAGGTCTAGAATTTCTTCCCACAAGGTCCTTGCTAGCGACTCTAGCTTCATAGTGCGATAGGGTCGACAAATTCCTTCTTAAAGGAGTTCGATCCATTGTTACGAGTTCAAACTTTTCCAAGCTTGGTCTTGAGTTTGATAGGCATCTACCGAAGTGAGGCTTGATGTTGACTTGCCACAACTATCATCATGCATTGCAAACAATTGTAAACGAGGAAAATTTAGCATTGATGGAGATGCGAAAGCAAGTTCGTGGCTCGCTTGCATGTTGTTGAAGGAATGCCGAGCCAATCTAATCTTGTAAGTGCCTGCGATATCCTTTCTTGCTTGTTCATCTTTGAAATGTTATAGGCCAATGTATGTCGATCGCTCCTAAGCATGAAGCGAAAGCATCCTAGAAAACCATCACAATGTATTCATCGATAGGACAAGATTGCTCAAGTTTTGGTTGGAAGGTGGTCATGTCATGAAACATTTGTTCATGCAAAGATATGCAAAGCAAGCCCTCTTTCGGTTAGCTATTACTCTCATTTCTTTGAGCGATGAAAGTAGAGGTGGGTGTTGATTATCGTTCTCTTGCACAATGGCGACAATGGCACATCCAAAATGCACTATAGAGAATGCTCACCGCAACTCTACGATTGATTGCCCTTTGTGAGCTTGAGTCCCATCGAATGGTATCTTTCTTGGTAGCGTCAACTATGTGTAGTTTGCAATGTGTTTTTGTTTGAACGATTTGACCATGCAACTACTATTCAATCGGCCGTGTGCAGTGAAAGGCTCCAAAACGGAGGGTGTTGCTGAAAGCGGAATATGCCACTGTGCAACCGCTAGAATATTTGTATTCAACAACGATGAAGGAGAAAAAAACCTCCGATCTTGTTAATGCCCAACTCCAACATAGAGAGCTTCGGAAGGATGGTTTTGGATAAATATTGATCTGAAAAGCATCGTTTAAATACAATGGGCTTCATTCGTATGAATTCAAAGATTTGTCTACGGTAATTTTTGCTACTCGGTCCGCCTCTAATGTAGTTGTCTGAGTAAGTTGGAGTTTGTTGCAAGCACTAATCTTTAAGCAATTGCAATCTTTTGATAACCATTCCCATCGTAAGCACCAAGGCAGTTGTACGAAAGAGCTGAACGTGCGTTGGGATAGGGTACTCGTGCTTGCCATGCTCATAACGAGATGCAAAGGCTAAGAAGTCATTGCCTAAGTGCGCTTGAGGCTTTCATCACCTTTTCTTTTCGTGTCTCTGAATAGAAAACTCCTTGCCTTCCACATAATTACTGCGGAATTGAACTCCTTGAAATTTGAACGCTAGGCACTCCGAACGAAAAACTTGGCTCCCATATGGGATAGCGAATCGCTTGTCGTCCGACGCATAGGCCATCCCACTTGCCAAGAATCGCAACTTGTCAGGACTTATCATGGTTGAGGGAGGCCATTGACAACGTATCCTAGGATTCTTGACAGTATCTTTCTCTTGGAAGAGGCATGCACGATAACTTTCGAATAGTGAATCGCTCCTTTCAACGCGAGAACGCAACAAGCCTAGAGCATTGCATCATTCCATGTGGACAAGGAGCGGGCCCGGCGCGTGTCCCATTCGCGTGTGGAGTGGCGTCGGATCATTCAATATGAAAGGGACTTTGGGTCCCAGGCCCCCCAATGAGGAGCCTCGTGCTTCCTTTCAGTCCTGGACCACTGGCCTACAGGCCCCAGGACTCAGTCATAGTAGCTTTTGTGAGGGTGGTGCCCTACTGGC
>JBBULP010001387.1:0-15622 GCA_038048775.1 Picocystis salinarum
TGTGAACGCTTGCTGCTGTGTTGGACTCGTGAGCCTACGAGAGACCTGAAGAGCATAGCAACTGGAACCGTTGGAACACTTGCAGTCCAACTTGGAACCTGGTTTGTGAACTCACTGGATCGTGAGTGGAACTGTAATACTAGGTAGTGAATTGCTGGTTATATATTAACTATCTCTCTTACCCAAAACCACTGAGAAGAATTAGTCGGGCAGCAAGCTCAAATCCAACCAAGACGAAGATCTCCTAGAGAAAGAATCGAGTTTGAAAAAACCACGCCACAACGTTTTCGAGAACTCTCTATTTTTGCTTCACCGGACCGTTTTGAGTCGGATCGACCGGACCAAGACAACAGAGGATCTTTATTTCGTGGTTTGCTAAATGGCTCTAAAAAAGGGCCAGGTTTTGCTTCTAGTTGGGCAGGCTCTCCTTTTCGAACATCGAATCAATGAACGATTTGTGCACATGTTTTCCTAGAGAGACTGCCGTGAAATCGGAGCATTTTATTTCAGCAGAGTGATTGGCTTGGCCGTGTCTCTGGTGGGCTCTGTGTGCTTACCACAGATAAATTTTGGAGACTCTTAAGCTACGTCACAATCCAACCCCAAAACATGCAACCATGGCAATCGTCTTGCAGACAGTGACTTGAAAGGAACGGAGTTGGGTTCCTGAAACTCAATCATGGAAGAAGCAACGTACCTACACCATGAATCCACACACCATTATGCAGTGTGGGACAGAGGGGCCAGTGCTGCAACGCTGTTATCCGAATGAACCACAGAGAGAGCTTGACCTGCTACCAGACAACTCGTACAAAAAGTGCTCTACCGCAAGGAAAAACTGCATGGAAACAGAACGCAACGAGGTTTGCGAGTCCTTCTGCGTGCAAAGACAAGGGCATTCTTCCCTGACCTCACAGAGTCTCCTCCTCGACACTCGCAAAAGCGGACACCAACGTAACGAGCACCGCAGATCATTTTCATGAAAGTAACGAAAACATCCCATGAACGACCAAACGGAGATGGCTTGGCCCCACAACCTGCGCAACCGTGCGGCTCTACTATCCAGCAGGCATCTGCTCCCCCCTCTTGGAAGGATAAAAGCGACGGGACCTGCGGATTGGAAGCGCTGGGTCTAATTCCCAAGTCGTGCCACCCACGCAAACACAGGACATCATGAGGCTTTCGGCCATGGCCCTTCTCTGTCGACACACCATCGTTTGAGGGACTTGTCAAACCCTGCAGAAAAGACCAAAGCCGCTTCTGCCCCCACGGCACCAGCGGCAACCTTGCCTTCGTGGGCCTTGAGGGTGTTCAAGCATGCGTAGGTGCTCGTGGACCACAGCCTCAACGTGCCGTCGTACGATCCGGTCAATAGGGCCCCTCCTTGCTTGGTTTCAAAGCAGGCCGTAGAGATGAGGGAGGAATGGGCGGGCAGGGTGTAGATGCATCGTCTCTGCCGCAGGTCCCACAGCTTGCAGGTGTGGTCTTCCCCCGCGGTGACCACGGTGTATCCGTCCACCGCCACGTCCACGGCCAGGATCGGTTTGACATGTCCGGTGAGGGTATGGATGTGTCTTCCGGTGCGCAGGTCCCACACCCACCCCACGGCGTCCAAACCTGCGCTCACGCACCAGGATCCATCGGATTGGAAGGCCAAGGCGTACACGGCCCGGGAATGTCCTTCTTGCAGGAGCAGTTCCACCTGGGTCTCCACATCCCACAGGCGCCAGGTTCGATCGAAGCTGGTCGTGGCCAAGTGACGGCCGTAGGGATGGAATGCGATGCGTGCCAGTCGATCGGCGTGTCCTTCGTACGTGGCCAGGTTTCGTCCACGATCGTCCCACAGCTTGGCGGTGCCGTCGCTGGATCCCGTGGCCGCGCAGGGTCCCTCCACGCCTGCACGATAGGACGGATGGATGCGTACGTCCGTGCATCGTTCTTCGTGGGCTGCAAAGGTGGCGATGCTTCGCAGATCGTTCGCTTCCCACAATCGACAGGTGCCGTCCCAACTGCAGGTGGCCACGGTGTCTCCGGCGGTGGACAAGCTGCATCCCACCACGGGTCGACGATGTGCGACTTGGCTCTGTTCCAAGACCAGTCGCCGTGCGTTCTGTTCGAGGAGCTCACGTGCGTTTTGTTTGTTCTTACGTTTCTGTTCGTCCGTCTCGCTTTGGATCCTTCGCTTGGCTCGACGCATGGATTCGATCGCCCATTCCATTCGGGTACGTTCCAAGTCTTCGCATCCGACGGTGTAGAAGATTTCTGGTGGGACATTTGGATCGACGTCCATGGCATCGTTTCCATCGGGTTCGTATGCGACTTGTGTTTCCATCCATTCGTTCGGCAGTTCCATTCCGTCTCTCTGTCGTTGTGCGATGCATCTTCTCAACCTGTCTCTTCGTTCCATTTCTTTTTCGCCGAAGAGGGTGATGGGTTCGTCCAACCTCCTCAGGTACATACGCACGGTGGGATCGTGCACGGGTGCGGCCACGTGTTTCATCTTCCGTTGCAGCTCGTGTTCTTCCACCACCCTTCGTTGTTCCTCCCATTTCCCCACGTGTGCGTGTCGTCCGTCGTCCATGCCTCTCTTCTCTCTTCTCTCTTCTCCTCTCCACGGTTGGGCATCCCTCTTCTCCGAACCAAAGAGAGAGAGAATCTTCTCTCCTCTTTTTCGAAAGGAAGGGTGCCACGAACCCACGAGAGGAAGGAAAAGGAAGCGCACGACGGACGAATGGAACCGCGACGACGGTGGCGCGTTTGCACGCCACGTCTCGCGCATGAAGGAGAGGGAGGGAGACCGAAGAAAGACCACGCGCCATACGCAACGATCGTACCTCCGTTTTTGCGTCGCTCGTGGCGATGTCGACGCTTCCGATCCATGCCAAACGCACACGCCACGACGCGTGCTTCGTTTCGTCTTCACGGAGCGCAACCAGACCACGTGGTCGCGTGCGATCCGATCGACATCCTTCCATCCCTTTCACACGCGTCTGTTTCGTCGGAAGACACGCGAAACGAGCGCCAAGGATGGAAACGGACCGTCCCATTCGCCACGGACCACGAACGTCGATGCGGACGTTTCGACGCCAGGAATAGAAGCAGAACGAATCCGACGATGAAACGGACGTCCGACGGAACGAACAAGACGAAACGTAAGCAAGAGAAACAAACCACGTTGAAAGACGCCTTTCGAAACACAACGGAGGCTCGTTCGCCACGAACGAACGAAGTGAACGACGCGTGGAACGATGATCCGAAAGACGAAGGATCGAAGAACGCACAGAAACTCTTCGATCCGTATTGGACGGAAACGTTCAACATCGTGCTGAGCGAATCCGAAAGAGAAAAGAAATGGAAGGACGAAGAAGAAAGGTGCGATGACGCACTGGAAAGGAAGACGACGCGAGGAAAACGCACGCAAAACCGCGACGTGATGGCATACACCGAAGAACGGAAGGACGGTGGATCCACGAATCCAGACAAGAACCAAGACCAAACCAAATACGTCACCATGGTGCGAAAACTCGTGGATGCAGGGAAAATTCCACCCGCGGCCGAATACGATCGCATGCTCGAACTCCTGGCCCAATGCAGAGGAGAAGAAGATGTGCACCTGGCCGCAGAGCTGTACGTCCTCCTGGCGTCCCTGCAACGCTCGTTACCGCCCGTACGAAGATCCAAACATGCCAGCGGGATCACCGTCAACACCCTGGCCTGGGCGCCCGTGGATGGTATTGCCAGAGGAAAGATGTGTGGATGCGAGGAAGAACACATGAAGAAACAAGGAATAGTGGAAGAATGGGAACGGCTGAGCCAGCTGCTGCGTGACGTGGCCCAACTCCTCGAAAACCAACAACGCCGCCTGGATGGCAAAATCCTTGTCTTCAAACATTTCGTCAACGTGCTCGCGCATGACATGGACGTGCGTGTAACCGCTCAAAAATCGATGAAGGACAAGAGTTACAAGCCTTGTCAGGAAAGCATGCTGTGGCGATTGCTGAGCAACGCAAAACCAGTTGGAAAGGGCAGTATTCGAGAAGCCATCGAGTGCCTGGTGACAATCATGGTGGGAGGGACTGAGTCCAAGCTTGGAACCACTTCGCAGGAGCTGGAACGCTCTGGTGGCCTGGACGATCCATCTGTGGCGATGGTGAGCCTCACGGATCCACGGGCGCTGGGACGGCAGGCAGGGGTTCTCCTCGCGGCCATCCTCCACATCTTGAGTCAGGCCGAGTATTGGGAAAAAAAGAAAGAGATACGAATCCTGAGGTACCAACGCTTAGAAGCAGACGGAACCCTGCTGGAGCTCTTCCGGACAAAGCTCGACAGTTTTGAATCCAAGAGTCAATTCTTGACGTATCTCTGTGGGCGAGGGCAGAAGCGACGTTTCATCGGTAGCCTGTTTGCATTCGGCGCCAATAAGAAAGTGGCAGATAAAGTAGCACCCACCCTCACAGTGGCTTCTGCCGCATCGACCTATGAGCATATCCCTGTGGAGACCCAACACATTTTCTCTTACACGGCTGCAGATGTTGGGCGGGCAGTAAAGTTCACGGGTGGTGTCGACCTTTTGATGCTCCTGCTCAGCCACTTGATGCAGGCAGATATGGAAGAAGAAGGGCCTAGGGAGGAGGTGACCAGTGCCTTTCAGGCTGCAAGAGAGGCTGTTGTGGCTCATTCTGGTAGCCATTCGACAGCTCGTAATGTGCTTACTAGCCAGGGCCAAGTTCTCTGTTGGATTGCAGATCAGTGTGCAAGTATTGCTTGCTCAACGTAGAATGACAGCTGTTGCTTCTCTTCTAGCTTCTGTTGATCCTCTGAATTTCCCACCGTGCAATGCATGTGATGCTTGGTCTACTCTCAATAAACAGGATGTTTGATCGGCCTGAAGAGAAAGTGCTGTTTGCAGCAGACTACCTTTCGATCGATGTATTCCTTCGCGGTCAAAGAAAAGCTTTTTGCCACCATCCTCTGCGTTCCTTTGCCAGGGGCGGCCTCCTTTCAATGCTCTGGTTGACGAAGCGTACTAATCAAGAACCATTGTTTTGAAGCCACGATTGATGGTTTGCTAGTCCCCTTCAACAGCCATTCTGATCCGGCATTGTAACTGAGTCTTGGTAACGTTCTACCAGGTTACCAATTTGTTTTCCTCATGCACATTCGATCTGTGGGTGTCGATTGCTACTTCCATTTTCACTTTGATTTTGTCTGTGCATTTTTCCGACATATAGCCGCACACTCCACTATTCAACTTGCACAATGCTTTCAATTTCATATCTCCAACGTTGTAGCCACCAATGAACCGCCCAGAGCCATTTGCTCTAATCCGTTCAGAGCAACCATAAACACATTTGTCCCTCAAACATTTCCTACGCACTTCTGGCATGGGATCCATAAAATCGAGTATTAATCAACTGTCCATCATGTTCAGCTGACAGGAGGGGGGACCACACGCTTCCTCACTTTGCAGCAGAAGAGTTCAATGCATGAAGGTAAGGCTGTTTTTTGACATATGGACTCGTTATCCCAGCCAGCTCGAGGACTGTGTCAATGAAGAGACAAGGTCAGATAAAACAAGGATTGGAAAGACATTGCGAACCAGCTTCAGGCCAGCAAAAATTTAGTACATGAGCGAGGAATGCGGAAGTACTATCGTTGGAGGGATGGGGATGATGTGAGATTCATCCACTTCCCGTGAGCTATCCAAGGTTCCATTCATCCCCAACCACAAACTTGTGATAAGCGGAGCAAAATATGCAGGTCCGAATCAAGGAACAAGGTCTTCTTCCGCTTCCTCCGCCAAGGTGGGAAGAGCCACGGCATACAAATGATCCCCACCATCCAGTTTCATCAAACGAACGCCACGTGCGCTGCGACTTTGAATCGGAATGCCAGACACGTCTGTCCGATTAAGATTGCCATGACTGCTACCCAACACCACACTCTCACAGCCCTCGTATAATACATGCATTGCAACAAGGCTGTCGTCAGGACGGAACTTTGTTCCAAAGACGCCCATACCTCCGCGATTTTGCATGCGGAACTCGGAGATGGGTACGCGCTTGCCGTAACCTTGCTTTGTCACAAACAACGCCCAGATGTTGTCTGTAGACCCATATCCTTGGGGGATCACGCTCATTGACTGCAAGCGATCTCCGTCCGATAGTTGCATGGCACGGACCCCACGTGCCATTCGACTCATTGGGCGGAGCTGATTCTGATCAATTGCGAAATGCTGCACTTTGCCTTGGCGAGAGGCCAACAGGATGCTGTCTCCCTCTTTACAGACCTGTACCCAACGAAGGCAATCTCCCTTGTCCTGCTGCATGGCAAGTATCCCACTTGCACGGATGTTTGTAAAATCCGACAACGCCGTGCGTTTGATGTAACCCCCTTCACTCAGCATCACCAAGTATTCGTCCTCCGGCATCTTCGAAAGAGCAAGAATGGTAGCAATTTTGCCCGTAGTGCTCAATCGAGGAAGCAGGTGAACCAGAGGGGTGCCTCTAGAGCTTCGATCAGCTTCTGGCAACTGGAATGCTGGAAGGGAGTACACTGCGCCGTCTTCTGTAAAAATCAAAAGATCATCGTGGTCCCAACAGTGGATGACCCGAGATACTTTGTCCCCATTCCTCGCGCCCGATATCCGCTTGCCCCGGGTGTTCCTACGCTGGGTCGTGAACGTGTCTGCTCGAACACGTTTTATGAAACCACGCTTCGTCATCACAACGATGCACTCATTGTTTGGAAGGGTGTCCCTGATGTCCACTTGGCCGCTTTCCCCATCCTCAATCTGACTTCGTCGAGGCTCACCAAACCTGTCCCGCAATTCCTCCGTTTCTGATTTCACCACCTTCAGTATCTCTTCTTTGCTGCTGAGGAGCTTGGATAACCGCTCGATCGTACGTCCTAGCTCTTCCACCTCATCCGTTATGTTCCCGGCTTCCAGTGAAGTCAAGCGACGCAAGGGCATCCCAAGCACCCCATTGGCTTGTTCTTCAGACAGGGAAAACTGCACTGACAGGACATTCCTAGCATCTGCCGTATCTTTGGCCTTTCTAATGACACCGATCACTGCGTCCACGTTCTCGATCGCGAGCAGGAGTCCCTGTTGAGAGTCGCAAAAATTCGATTCGAGCCAGGTCAGTTTTGGCACCCTCCTCATGCTGATCAGCGTTGGGACGCAATTCGATGCGGCTCAGACGAAGAAATTCAACCAATGTGTTTGCTGCTTCACGAGGCCACATGACCCATCAGAAGCGCGGATAAAGAATCATCAAGGCCAAGGGGGGATGGGACGATTGTCCCGCGTGGGAACGGGTTTCGTAAGATGGTGACGTACCTGTAGCTGGTGGTGCTTCTTGCGTGCCTTCTCCAGTTTGTATGTGGTGCGTTTTTCAATAACTTCGCATCGGAAGTCCAGGAATATGGTAAGGAGCTCCTTCAGCCCCATGCTACGTGGCTCTGAGCCATCCAGTGCGACCATGTTCAGGTTGAACTTTTTTTGCAGGTTGGTGTGCTTGTAGAATGCGTTGAGGATGACGTCTACGTTTGCGTGCTTCTTGAGTTCAACGACCACCCGCACTCCTCGGCGATCGGACTCGTCCCTGACATCGCTGATCCCTTCTACGATGCGTTCGTTGACGATTTCGGCAATCTTCTCCACCAGCTGCGCCTTGTTGGTTTGATAGGGCATTTCACTGATGACCAGCCATCGTTTGGTACTTCCTCCGGCCGTAACCTTCTCTTCCACGTTGACGACCCCACGCATGGTCACGGACCCGTTTCCCGTGGCGTAGGCGTTCTCCATCTGATCTGCGTCCAGCAGCAGTCCACCGGTGGGAAAATCGGGCGCGGGGACGTGCTTCATGAGTTGTCGAAGGGTGATCTTGGGGTCTTGGATGAGTGCCAGCAGAGCATTGGAGACCTCGGTGATGTTGTGCGGGGGGATGGAGGTGGCCATGCCGACGGCGATGCCGCTGCTCCCATTGATGAGCAGTTGCGGCAGCTTCGCAGGCAGAACGGTGGGTTCGACGTAGGATCCGTCGAAGTTCTCTGCAAATTCCACGGTTTCGCTTCCCAAGTCGTCGAGCATGATTTCTTGGGCGAATTTGGCCAGCCTGCATTCGGTGTATCGCATGGCTGCGGCAGGATCGCCGTCCAACGATCCGAAGTTCCCGTGTCCATGGACGAGGGTTTGGTTCAGGCTGAATCCTTGTGCGAGCCTCACGAGTGCGTCGTACACGGCGGTGTCACCGTGCGGATGGTATTTTCCCAGCACTTCTCCCACCACCCGTGCACATTTTCGGAAGGGTTTGTTGGGCGCCAGTCCCAGTTCGTGCATGGCGTAGAGGATCCTTCTGTGCACGGGTTTGAGTCCGTCTCTTGCATCTGGCAGTGCTCGACCGACGATGACGGACATGGCGTAGGAGAGGTAGGATCCGGACACTTCTTTCCACAGTTCTTGGTCCACGTGTCGCGCCGCCAGGTCTTTCGGTTCTTCGTTTGCGGTGGCCTTGGATTCGTTCCTTCGGTTCCTACTTTGGTTCCATCGCACCATGCGTGGTCTGTCCCATCCTTTTCCACCGATCTTCCCACGTAGGACGGTGCGCATGGTGACCTTGGTCGGTCGCACGTGCATGGAACACCGTCGAACACGTCCACACTCGTCCGTCTCCACCACCACCACGGTCCATCCCTCACTCACTCACGCACTCACTGTCAAACTCTCTCTCCCTCACACTCACACTCTCACTCTCACACTCGATGGCCATCCTTGTGTCCAGGACGGTCGGGCTCTGCCACCTTCGCCATGGAGGAGCAGAGGGACGGGATGGGGATGGAAAGGGATGCATGGGATGGGTGTAAGAACAGGAGAGACCAGAGTTGGACGATGGGTTGGATCAGGGACGAGGCAAAAGTGGACATCCAAGTGTCCATCGATAGGAAATCCAACCAGACGTGCAACCGATAGTTGATGCAGCATCCCACTTCCACCTTTTCCACGAACAAATGGACCGACCAATGGAAACAGAATGCTGCTCTATTGCGTTCTCATCGGACACCTGGGAATGAAAGACAACGAAAGACAAAGGAATGGGTGGGAAACACACACTCTTCTCCTGCACAAGACGATGGGTAGGTCGAAACGCCGACCAAGGAACACACAGGAGCAACGACGAAGACTTGGGAGAGGAAACCACAAAGGAGCACGAATCATCATATGGGGAGTTTTACGGAGAAGAGCAATACAAAGAAACGATCGCCATCAATCCCATGGCAAATGATCCTTCCTTGCAAGAGGACCCGCATGCTCCACCCACTGCACAGAGCTGCCTCTTAATCGTGCCATCTTTTCAGCAGGGCTTCAAATTCATCGAAACGGCATCTCAAATCATCTTGAAGCACGATGGATATTCCATCGAAAACCGCTACCGTTGCCGTCCCTAACCACGCCCCAGAGAACCATGTCCCCAACCTCAAAACCTTCACATCGGATTTCCAGCAAATTCCGCCCCAACGAATGTGCCATGGAAACCATAGGGAACGCCCGTACCCAGATCCAACCTAGACAGCTCCTGGAAAGACTGACCATCCAGCACCAATAAGAACGAAACCCCCGATGGTCCATTGACAATCGATAGCACGACTCCATCGTCCTCTTCCCGTGCATTGGGAGCTGCGACAAAGCAAGGTTCCCCAGTGACGCATCCAACTTCCTGCCAGACAGCCTCGACCTGCTTGGCTGCCACGTTGATCTTGCACAAACCGTTTGCCACGCACAAAGGTCGCATGGCTGCACACACACCGTACACGAACGTGTACTCGCGCGAGGCATAAGCTGGGTTGATGGTGGGGTATTCCAAAAAGTTCCCTGCTTTCGTCAAATCTACGAGATTGGTCATTTCGCATTTGGAGCCTCTTACCGTCAGTCGGACCAGGCGGGCTTCTGGCAAGTCTGCAGACGTTGAGGGCGTCCGTTCCATGTTGTCCAGCGCTAGCGCAACGAGGATGTTCGGGTCCTTGTAAGCCACCACGTCGGCAACAAAGGTATCTTCACCCTCTGCATCGAACGCATTAATGAAATGAAAGTTGAAAAACGGTTCCGTATGCACTTGTGTGATCCCTCCGGTTGCGCGATTCACCAGATTTAGCCGCGTTCCCTCTTGTGGCACCCAGTCAAAGTTATAATACGGCGTTTCAAACTGTCCCCCCAACGTCATGGCCGCCAGGTTGAGGAACATGGGTTGCTCCGCCAATAGGACCCTGTTCTTGCTAGTCGCAAAAGAATGCATCCAGGTGGGTGCCCAAGGCCTCTTGGCTTGCACTGTGGCGATTTTACGCCTTTGGACGGTTCCATTCTTTCTTGACCACACATGGTAGCCTTGACCGACTTCGGTCGAATAATTGATCCAGGTCTCCAGGGTGCTGTCCCACCATGGATGGGCCGTGGTCATGTCTCCCCGTATGCGGTCGTTGGGTGCATATTCAAGCCTCTTTCGCACTTGCAAAGTATCTGGATCAACCAGGTACGTCCCTTGTCTAGTTTCGGTCATGGCAAGGAGTCCGCTCGTCCCTTCTTTCACCACGTTGACGGATGCGTTGTCGGTGATGCCTTCTCCACCACCGAGTGCGGTGGCGATGGTGGCCAGCAGTTCCTCTGCTCTGGAGCCCAGGCTGGAATGAAGGGGGGTGGTGGCGAATTCCCTGACTTTCATTCTCCCATGCTTCGCATTTTTGTACGCCAAGGTGTCGAGGCACGTGACGGTGAGTTGTCCTTGTTGTCCGCACGGTTTTTTCCCGTCCAGTTCCACGCCCACCAGTGCTGCATACCCATCGAACAGGTGTTTCATCCTCCTGCCGTGTCCATCTGCACGGTAATCTCCTGGTCCGTTCCTCACGTATTTTCCACGCATCCATTCCGGAACCTTCCCTTGTTGCTTCACCTGCACGTGTTTCCTTTCCACGGCCACGTCAAACGCAGTGCTCGGACACGTCCAAGGCCTGTCGGTGCTGCACGTCCTTGTCTTCGCCATCTCCTGGTTCCAATTCGCGTTTGCCTTTCCCTCGTTTCGAAACCGAACGTGGTCGGATCGATGTCCTATCCACGTCCACACGTCGACACGTGGACGAACCGACGCACGTGTGGACGTGGGACGACGGGACAGAAAGACATCGATGCGATGGTCCCATTCCATCGATGCTTGTTCGTGGTAGGTATCGATGGGAGGTGCAGGGAAGAGTCCCGTCCAAGGTACGGCGCGACTGGGACGTGGGAGGTGGATGGCAGATGAGGAAGGCGCGTCCTCGGATGGATGCGTCCACGCACGCCTCCCATCCGACGCGACGCACCTGCGACGTCGTCTCCTACGCTCCCGTCGCAACGGTTCACCTCGCCATGGCGAGACGAAACGCTCGTCTCGCGACCGCGGAGTTTCCTCCGGCTTCCTTGTGAGGGTTCAGGGTTTGGAAGGGTCGAGTTCCACGGTCGGATCGAACGTGGTGGGCATTGCACGTGTGGGACGTGCGGCATGAAGCCGAAGAAGAACGTGGCGTTGGCGCCTGATCCGAGGAAACCCGAAGCAGCGACGTCGCCCAAAGAAAGGTGGACGCAAGAGGTGAGGCCACGGAAGAGGAAAGACGCGAAACAGGCACGAAGGCACACCAGCCTGGTGGAGGTCCGTGGATCCCACGAAAACAACGGATGCAACCATCGTGAACACGTGCGAATGGCAGAGACGAAAGGCGAAGACTGACCGCGACTACGCAATCGTATCTCAACGAATTTCGTGCGTTCCAGGCGTTGGAACCACCCCCGGATTACGTCGCATTCGTGGGACTGCTCTTCGCCATGGTGGCCATGATCCTGAGAAACAAAACCATGGCCTGGGTGGGATTGGGATTGGGAATCAGCTCCCTCACCCAATTCAACTGGAGAACTTCAGACATCAAACAAATCATCTCTGCAATCGTGTTCTCTAGTGCAGGACTGCTTGCCGCCTATGCGTCCCCCAAGAATGTGCACTGAATCTTAAGAGCAAAGGTCACGCCCAAGGAGACGTGTCGGTCCTCGTTCCTTTGATGCGGTGCAAGTAAAAGGCTCCACTCTGGAGCATTGCCATCCATTGGAAAGGATTCATGCGGCCATGAAGAATCCAAGGGAAGGAGAGGACAGAAAGATCAGAGTTTCAAATTCAATTAAATGCGCAGCACTTCCTGCAGAGGTGGGAGCATCCATACATGGTCTATAAAAACTACAGGGTTGCCTTCAGTGCATGCCTATTGTTTTGACAACCAACAAACGTCATGTGCATGTGCGCAACTCCGAGGCTCAGTCGCACTCAGTAAGCAAGACCACAAACACCTCGGTGCTGAACTTGGCCACCCCAACAAAATGCTCACCGCCGGCCTTTCTTCCCGCCTTTGCCACCACCGGCCTTCTTCCCACCACGGCCACGCTGGTCGGCTAGCAAGCGGCGATCAAGCGGCCTTTTGGACGTGTTTTCTGAACCTCTTCCCTTTTTCTTCTTTGAGTTGCTGGTTTTATTGTACACACCCTTCTTGGCCTGTGCGTACAATTTCTTTATTTCTCGCGCCTTGGCGGCCACGGGCATGTCCTCTTGCTCGGCAATGCCTCCAGCTTTCTTCCTTGCCTTGTCCATTCGACGAACCAGACGCTTGCGCTTGCGTGCCTTGGCTTCCGCAACCTTGTGGATGGCTCGCGAGTCGATGGCACGCAGCTGGGTCTTGGCATCCATGTACTCCTCCTTGGTGATGGGTTTCTGGGGCTGCATGTGCTTCTTCTCGTCCTCCACAAACCAAGCAGGAAGGTTCTGGTCGTGGAAGACATAGCGATTGTACGACGCGTCAATGATGTTTTCCCTGTCCTTCCTTCGTAACATCTTTTTCCCATACGCAAGAATTTCTGCCCGAGTGTCATCGTCCATGTCCTCCACGTCTCCAAGTTCGCTGTCGCTGCTGGAGCTGTCGTCGCTGCCCCTCAAACGCTCTTGGGGCACTACCTCGAAGTCCCCTCTATCTCTCTGTAGATTTGGTTGGTATTCGGATGGATCTCCCGGTTGTGGATCTGCCTCTTCCTCCGATGACGAGTCCTCCTCGCTATCGTCCTCATCTCCGGGCATGGACATTGATCCAGGCCTGGCCTTCTTGCCATTTCCCATACCTTCCCCTTCCTCTTCCAAGTCAGGCTCGACATCCTTGAACACGTCCTGGCTGAACCAATTTACCGTGACGGCCTTGGCAGTCGGTTTGGGGGACTCCTCTTCCATATCCAGAAGCAGGGGGTTTCTTTCCGCATCATCTTCTTCCTCCTCACCAGCCCTTGCAAGCATGCCAGCCGCAGATCGCGTTGGAAGCATCTCCTCGTTTCCTGCAGACACATCTGCCTCAAGCTCCATCTCGCCGATGCGAGCTCTGCGGCGCCTACGACTGGCACTCTTCGAATCCATCCCTTCAAGTTGACGCTCATAGAGCGCATCCAATGCCTTTTCCACGGATGCTTGATACGCTTCTTCTGCTTCGCTGTCCGATTCGGAATCCGTGTCGTCCTCTCCCTCTGTCTCCGAGTCTTGTCCTTTGTCTGAAGCATACAACTCTTCCTGGTCCTTCTCCAAATGCTCCAGGTCTTGCTTGCGAGCTATGGTGCCAAGATTGAAGAGCTCCACGTCCTGCTCAATGCCTGAATCGCCCGTGGTTCGCAAAAGGCGTTTGATCTTTTCCTTTTGCTTGATTTTGGCATCCCTCTTCTTCTTCTGACGCAGCTTCTTCTCGGCAATCTCCTTGGCCTCGGTCAGTTCCCTCATGATGGCTTCTTCCGGATCTTGCTCTTCCACTTCAGCTTCGGGGGCCTCGTTGTCGTTCTCATCGTCGATCGAATCTTGCAGCACTTGTTTCCTTTCTGCAAAGTGCCGCTTTCGCACTTGCAGTCTCCACTTGAGGAGCTGTTTGAACTCTCGTTTGCCCAACACCTGCAGATCCTTGCACAGTGTGTGGATCTCTTGGTCGGTTTCCGGGGCCTTTTCCACGTCTTCAAGGGTCAGGTCTGCATCTTTCGATTCGCCCTGTGGGTGATGAAGGAGCGCATCTTCCTTTTCTCCATCGGCGCTATCTTCATCGGAGCTACCTTCTTCCGTGTCTTCTTCGTCGCTGTCCCCTTCTTCCGTTGGGTCTGGTTTGGCTTTTTTGGCGCGGGGCACCTCTGGCTTGCGGGCGGGTTCTTGGAACAGCAGTTGGGTATATTCGCCCAGCATGGTGACTGGCGATCCCGAGTTCACAAAGTCCACCACGGACCCTGGTTTGTGGGTGGTGCTGATTCCATCGTCGTATCCTTCACGATGTCTTTTTTGTTTGGTGGGTGCCAGCACGTCGATGGCTTTTGGTTTGTCGGCGTAGTCTTGGAAGAGGTGCCTGTGATCGAGCAGCCTCGGATCGATTTTGTTGGGCGCTTTGTATCCTTGGCAGACCACGAAGATTTCTGCGGATGTGTTCCTGGAGGCTTGTGGTTTGGTGGCTTCTACTTTGTGGAAGAGTTGGTTGAATGCGTAGAGCAGTGCGGTGTAATCGCTGGATCGGAACACTTTGGTGACGTAGGTTCCGTTGGGTGCCAGGAACACGGTGGCCAGCTTCAAGGATTCGAGCACGAGCACGCTTTGCATGTTTGCTTCGCTGGCCCACGCCCCTCCGACGTTGGGTGCGCCGTCGTGGAGCACGACGTCGAAGAGTCCTCCTTTCGCGATTCTTTTGATGGCTGCTCTGCATTTTTGCGTGGTGATGTCTTCCACGAGCGTGGTGGCACCTGGCACGTTACGTATGGGTGCTAGATCCACGCCGACGAGCAATCCTGCCATGGGCATGTGTTTTCGTGCCACTTGCAGCCATCCTCCTGGTGCGGCGCACAGGTCCAGCACGGCTCTGGCATGGCTCAAGAACCCGTAGTTTCGATGCAGCTGCACGAGTTTGAACGCGGCTCTGGACCTGTACCCTTGCTCTTTCGCCAAGTGGTAGTACTTGTCCAAGCGATGCTTCCCTTTGCTGCGTCCCATCGCCGCCACCACACACGCTCTTTCTCTCTCTCTCTCTCTCTGCCACACCCTCGTGGTTACGTCCCTTGGGTTTTCCCCGTGGAGAGGGTTTAGGGTTCGATCGTTCCTCGTGGGAAGGGTGGGGGATCGGTGTCGCTCGCATAGTTCTTCTCAGTGGTTTTGGGGGAGAGAGATAGTTACTTTATAACCAGCAATTCACTGCCTAGTATTACAGTTCTACTCACGATCCGGTGAGTTCACAAACCAAGTTTCGAGTTGGATTGCGAGCGTTCCAACGGTTCCAGTTGCTATGCTCTTCAGGTCTCTCGTAGTCTCACGAGTCCAACACAGCAGCAAGCGTTCACACTTCACTCTCTACCAATCTCTTCACACACTCCTCTGGAGTATATCAAGCTGTAGGAAGTGCTACAGTCCCATGCACATCATGCTACAACTACTCTACCTGTGAGGGGGTGACCCAGTTCCTTCGGTCCCTCCAGGAGACTCGAAACCACCTGGGGTGGGAGTATCTTCTCCAAACTGAGATAACCAGAGTTAACCATCATGATTGCACAGAAGTA
>JBBULP010001388.1:0-27415 GCA_038048775.1 Picocystis salinarum
CAAACGTTGGTCCACGTGTGACCTTATAACGTTCCTCCTTCCGGGGACATATTTGTCCCTTCGTCTCCTATGAGACGATCATAGCCAAACAATGCACCTTGGTTGTTAACTTGATTCAACATTAACAGTTTCCAGCGAAGGGAACCAACACGTCGAACGTAGCAAAACGACGTGAGAAAAAACGCGGGAAAGGAGCGCATTTCGTGGAGAAGACGAAGCGCAGATGTTGGCCGTCAAGCGTCGCGTGCCGTTCGGGGGATGCGAAGGAAGGGACGGGAACGCCAAGGCGATGCGATGCGAGACCGACGCGCTGCAAGTGCTCATGGAGAGGAAGGAAGACGAAGGAGTGCCGCAAGTCGAGAACCACGTCGCCGTCCCGTGCGATCACTGTGCGTTGGCGTATCCAGAAGACAGAATACAGCAATGCTGGAGCTGCCAAGGGGTCTTCTGCGGATGTTGCTCGGTTGCGAATTTCGACGAACGCTACGATCGAGCCTTCTGCTTGGATTGCCAGCAAGCCTACGCCAAGAAACGGTCCCAAGCTTGGGCCGATGCCGTGCGAGCCACAACTTGATGCATTCGAAGATGAGAGTCAAACGACTCGTGGTCGGACGCAAAAAACGACGCGGATGGATCATGCACGCAGAGCAGAACATCCGCACACAAAGGCAACCGGAAGATTTTGATCAGAGCCAAGTCCTCCTAGCACATCCACTGGAAAGAACAACAGAAACAGAAGATGTTTCCGAGAACGAGCGCCCGAGGAGAAATTCCCAACAGTAATGCACCACCGTGGCGCACGATGCTTGCCGATTGATGTTCAGCAGCAATCACCACAGGCGCTGGATGGTCCAGGGTCAATTCTCTGGGTCGACATCGTGGTTAGTGTCCCCCCCCCCCGCTCGTTCTCTTCTTGCCAGGTTGAGACAAGGGTGAGCCCAGCGTCATTGCAATGTGGAGCCGTCTTTCAACCATTTGTAAACAGGTACCAAGAATGCCCAACGAGGAAGTTCCGTTACATGTTTCAGGGACAGAAAGCAAAGGCCGCTCTGGCCATCAAGCGCGGGTAAAAGAGGTCCCCAACCGCACTTACCACCAGCACCTTCGTTGCGCTGGCGCTCTTACATGTGTGACTCAGACTTAGGATACTGGCCGTATGACCCATCCCCGCTCTTACACACGTGTTGCTGCAGGTTCAGGCGTGACTTTATTCGCAGCATGCCCATTATTATTGGAGCCACGGCCAGCTGTGCCACGTCCACCACGTCCGCCTCGGCCTCCGCCGACAGAACCATGACGACCACGTCCTGCCACGGGACCAGCACCATTCTTCTTGAAGATCACCGGTTTCTTTTCTTCCACTTGCAAGGTCCTTCCACCCAACTCGGTAGTGGCAGCAACGGCGGCCTGGACCATCTCAGGAGTTTCGAAGTCTACAAAAGCGTAGCTACTGCCCTTCTGAACCTTCAGGCTGATCCCTCTGCGTCCATTTCGAATCTTGCCATATGCAGAGAACGCACGCTCGATGTCGCTTTCATCCATGGTGGGTGGAATGTTCCTCACGAATATCGAGAGCACGGGTGCCTTTTCAAGCCCAGGTGCCTGTGCTGGAACGGCCGGGGTGTCCATGGTCGAAGATTCGGTTGGCACGACTGGAGCTTGCGTGGGCGCAGGTGTGGGAGTTGGCACAGGAGCGGGTTTCTCCTGCTTCTTCGCCACCGGAGCTTCTTTGGCAGCGGCAGCGGCCGCGGCTGCCTTCATCCTTTGTAGGATGGAGGCGTAGGTCTTGGGAGCGTTCTCGTCCTCCTTCGTCTCCAATGGCATATCTTCGTTGGCCTGGACTTCTTCCGCCTTTGCTGCCAAGATTTCTTCTTGCACTGCGGCCACTTGCGGTGCAGCTTCTTCCTCGGCTTGCGGGGGTGCGAAAGTTTCGGGTACTTGAATTTCTTCCGTTTCACCGTTGGGGATGTCCTTGGTTGGTTCTTCGTTCTTGAGCTCCACGTGTTCGGGCAGGAACCGTATGATGTCGTTGAGCACGAAGTATCCTTTTTCTTGCACGGCCAAGAAGAAGGATTGCGCGAAGGCGCGTCGTTCGGATCCCTTTCTCGTGATCATGCCGGTGACGATCACCAGCACGCCACCACCGAGGGAGTACTGGGAATCCACGGACATGATTTCCACCTTTGCATCGACGTATCCGAGTTCGATGACCTTCTGATGGATGGCTTGTTGTCCTTGCACGACAGCTGCATTGGTGGAATCGGATTCAGCGACGGTCAAGGAGCTCTGTTCGTTGTAGAACTGGTACAGGAACTGCGCCGAGTTGTGCAGCACGGTGTAGTACTGGCACACGAACGAGTATCCCACCTGCGTTGCATCGTTATCGTCCCGTTTCGTCGTCCCGTCGCACGCGCACACCCGTCTTGCGGTCAGTTTCGCTGCCAAACCCTCGCAGGTCTCGGCCACGTCCTTCGTCTTCCGATCGATCGCGCGTGCGTGCACGCACCACGTGTGCCGGCGCGGCTGCATGTGCCGGCGCGGCCTCCGCAGCCATCTGCATCGTTCCATGCGTCCAAGGCGACACGCGTCAGCTCGTCTTCTCCTCCTTCTTTTCCACGTCGAGGCGTGGTCGTGGTGCGTCTTGATCGACGTCGTCCCGTTCGGATCCGTCTGCCTTCCAACGATCGCACGATCCGTCGATCGGACCGTCTTGACGTCGTTTCGTTCGATTGGCACGTCTTTCGTCGTCCAAACCGTCGCGGATCTGCGCCATCACGTCCACGTCCACGTGGTCCTGCTCGGTCGTGCTTCGGTCGTTCGCGACGGCGTCTCTCCGGCACCCGCTTCGCGGCGTGCATCAGGTGCTTGGCAGGTCTCGTTCCCACCTTCCTTCGCTTCGCAGGCGCACCTCCAGCCGCGCAAGCGCGCACGCCGATGCGCTCTTACGACGTGTGATGCGGATCCGATCGGATCGACACTGGCTCTTCGTGGTCCATGGTCCGATGGAGATCCCGATCCAACGCATCGATACCTTGGAGGAAAGATCTCGATGCGAATGGGGGAGGGATCTCCTGGGGTCGGGGAGGAAGAATCGACGCTTCCCCGACCCGGAGAAACGCATCGATATTCGAATGCTAAAGTATCGATGAAATGAAGGAGGAATCTCGATGGAAAGGGAGGTGAGATCTCGATGGTCGAATGCTAAAGTATCGATGGAAAGAGGGAGGAATCTCGATGGAAAGGGAGGTAAGATCTCGATCGTGGAACGCAGAGGTATCGATGGAGAAGTGGATGGATGGATGGAAGTTCCACGTCTTCGTTCCATCGACACATGCGCACGATGGCGACGCGTCCAATCCGCTTCGTGGATCGAGCGCCGAGCTGGAAGGTCCTGAAGCGATTGGCAGACAAGATGGGACCCCTTCCGATGCGAAACGGTGCAGATGCACGCGCACTGGAACGAAAGTTTGGACAACAAGACACGCCGAGGGTGAAGCTGTACCGTGACCACGCTGCGTGGTGTCCGTACTGCCAGAAAGTGTGGCTGCAGCTGGAAGAGAAGAAAGTGCCGTACCACGTGGAGAAAATCAACATGAGGTACGACGCCATGTGCAACAACCAGACGAAGCGCGTGCTTAGAAACACGAGAAAGGGCTCGGCTGACCGTCTCTGATTTCTTGGAATGGCACTCGTCCACTGTCCAATGGATGGACGTGTGCGTGTGCTTGTGCGTGTGCTGTGATGCAAACGACACAGATGCTACGGAGACAAGCCTCCCAGCTATGTGAAAAAAGTGCCCAGTGGATTGCTGCCGGCCTTGGAGTTGGATGGAAAGCTGTACACGGAAAGCGCCACCATCGCCATGTTGCTGGAAGAGAGCTTCCCAGAACACAACCCACTGCTTCCGCCCCAAGGTGATCCAGAGAGAAAAGCAGCTGAAGTGCTCATGAAATTGGAACGGCAACTGTTTGGAGCCTGGATGCAATGGCTGACTTCGAACTGGATGGATGGTGCTAATCGGATGGCCTTTGAAAGAGCTTTGGGGCAGGTGGATAAGGCGTTGGGCATGACTCCGGGTCCATTCTTCTTAGGTGGAGGATTCTCGTTGGTCGACATCATTTTTGCTCCTTTCCTGGAGAGGATGGTGGCTTCCCTCCTATATTACAAGGGATACAAAATGAGGAACAATAGCAAGTGGCCCCACGTGGAACGCTGGTTCAAAGCCATGGAAGAACGACCGACGTACATGGGTACCAAGAGCGATTTCTACACCCATGCCCACGACCTTCCTCCCCAGCTTGGTGGCTGTGCGTCCAATAAGGAAAGCAAACCATACCAAGACTGGATTGATGGAAAAGCATGGGAGTTCCCCCTGCAGCCAATCACAGATGAGTCTTTGGAACCGGGGTGGCCGGAGGATCCACAGGTGGATGCGCTGGAGGCGGCCACTCGCATCCTTGAAAACAAGGACGCCATCATCCGATTTGCCTTGCGTGGTTGTGGCGAGCCAGGTGCTCGTCCTGTGTGGGCCGAGCTTTCCGATCCCACCGCTGTATCTGCTGTGGAGTATCAACAGGATTTCGATGCTGCTTTGCGGTATGTGGTGCTGGCATTGCTAGAGGGGGTAGAAAAGGTTCAATCTTCCGAGCATGCTTTGTCCTTGGCCGACGGTGGGGAGGGTCGACGAGTGGATCCGGTCCTAGCCTCGGCTCGTTACCTGCAGCTACGCGTGGGCGTGCCACGTGACATGTCATTTCCTGCTGCACGTCAATTGCGGGCTCACCTCCATTGGTTGATGTCCCAGCTTCAGGATGCATGATGGCGAACGATCCATTCAACCACCTTCCATTTTGTTCTGTCCCCAACAAGGGCGCGTAGGACCAATTGTATCCAGACACATCAATAATTCCAAGTTGTCTCCAACTTTCATGTGCCCCTCTTTACCTACCGTTGTTGTGTGCACTTGGTTGGTGTGTTCTCTGCACACTTCCACATCCACCATCGACGGTGTTCGACCAGCTGCACCATGGAAGACGCGTCGGCACTGCAGCTCTTGTTGTACGAGCCGACAGTCGCGTCGACTTCTGCACGGTTGTCCTTCGAAGGGTTGGAACGTGCGTGTGCAGATCGACTGGACGCCATGCGACTGCTTCAAGTGGCGAGAGAACAGCGGCATCACGAAGCGAGCCTGCGCATTTTGGAACGGTGGGAATCGACCCACGGACCAGAATCGGACGTGGCTTCGCACATGGCCATGCGGCTGCACTGTTGCTTCGACGAGGATCGAACCGCATGGCTGATTAGGCAGGAGACGCAGCTGTTGAAGATGCGGCTGGCGCTGCACTTCGACCAAGCGTCCCTCTTCCAGCTCATGGAACACATAGGATGGGGTGGTCAATTGGTGGAAGAACCGATGGAGAGGAAGACGTACTACGAAATACCTTTCGAACACGTGCCTGATTTGGTGGAAACAAGGCAAGTGACGTTGGTCCGTGGAATTGCACATGTCCAGATGCATCAACTGGCCTCTCCTGTGGTGAGCCACTTCAAGAGGAACTTGAGCAAACAGATGAGCATATATGCACGCGCGAAACCCATGCTCTTGGAAGCAACCCCTGCACTGAATGATATCGTCCGGATGCTGGAAGAAAGGTGGAAGGCTGATCTGGAGGATGTGGTGAAGCACAGCAGATTCAAGGACATTGTGACGGACGTGGGCCTTCGGTTGAAGGAGGAACAACACGTCCCCCGTGGGAAGTGGAGTCCAACTGCCCTCCAAAGACTGGACGACGTGGCAGAGGTTGCATTTCCCTTGTGTGCACGCAGGATACTGAAACAGCTGAGACAAACTCATCATGCCAAATTTCAGGCACGCTTCCAGCTAACACTCTTCCTCAAAGGGGCAGGTCTACCTGTGGAGGGCGCGATTGCGTTTTGGAAGGAAGAAATCAACCAAGGGGAAATGAAGGAGTTCAAGAAGGAGTTTCTGTACAGCGTACGACATTCCTATGGGCTGGAAGGGAGTCGTGTCAACTACACTCCGCACAGCTGTCATTCACTTCTGGAGAAGATTCCCGGACACAACGAATGCCACGGTTGCCCCTTCCGTGCAGCCTCAGAAGAGGCAATCCATATGGAAATCACGACATTAGGAGTAAGCCAAAGTGCGGCTACTAGGATTGCAGGATTGGCATCGCAGCACAGATACCGACAAGCCTGTGCCGAGCTGTTCCAGGAGCGGTATGGAACACCTCTAATTGGGTTCCCATCGGACGAGAATGGAACACACAGTCCCCTCCAGTACCTCTCCCAAGCACTTGATGCTCTTGACCTTGATCTAAGCGCATCCGACGAGGACTTTGAAGCAAGCGTGTTTCAGGCAAGAAACAAATTAGGCATGACATGAAACACATACTATGTATCCCACGGTATTGACCCCCACCTGAATACCGAGAGCACGGCGTTGGGGCATGGGAAGAGAGGGGAGGCTTCCTACGCAGCTGAACTATTGAGGCGAGAAGCTTGCGATAACTCGCTCAATTCCTTGTCCATAACTCTGCGAAAAAGGGGTGGGGCAAGGGACAACATCATCAACACAGGGTACGACATAGGAAGTTTCGGCGCCCCTTCAACGTTGCGAAGCCTGTGATACGGCTTGGAAGCATGCAAATGGTGCTCTGCATGGTGTTGCAAGTTGAAGGCAAAAGCATTGCTGCACTTCCAGTTTGCGTTCCAGCTATGTTTCGCTGAATACGGTTCGTACTCCCCTCCGGGAGTCCGCTTTCTTTCCAAACCGTAGTGCTGGATGTAGTTCACAGTTTCAAGGATGATTGCTGCAACACATGCTTGAGACACGAACACGAAACCTGCCCTGATGCCACCTAGAAGTACAAACATGCAAGCAAGGGTAGTTGGGCAAGCAATCCAGCAGAGAGGTGCATTTGGATGGCCCCTAGCCTGGGCATCCTCAAGTCCATTCTTGATATTCCCACTGATGCTTCTCAACGCAAATGCATAGAAATTTTCACCTTTCCTTGCTGTAGATGGGTCTTCTCTCTTGCCAACATGTTTGTGGTGCATCAGGTGTGATCTTTGCCAGTGCATTGCCCACATGAAAGACAGCATGATGCTGGCCAGTGTGTGTTCCATTTTTGTTCTTCCATGGACCAGCTCATGTACAGTGGTGTAGCCTAGCCCACCCATCACGCCAAGGCTGAGAACACCTCCGACCATGGGGAGAAGCTCAAGACGGGACGTACCAAGGATTCCCGTGGCAAGAACAAGGATGTGGGTGCAGGCGTATACGTACAGCACGTGGCGGTACGCTGCTGAATGTGATTCGTTCCCTTGAGGCATGCCTTTCGGCCGCGAAGATCCCTCCTGGCCTACGATTGCATCGAGTATGGGCAAGACAACTAACGTCTGCAATGCTCCAATGCTTGAAAGGAGGATGTTCCATGGTGGCGGGGTGAGATTGGCCCCGACGATACCCAATGCCACTGCCAATGGCATGGTCAAGCTGAGCAGAAAGTGGCTTGCCGGTGCATCTGCAGACTCGACGGCCACTTCCTTCCCTGTAAGTGCACCGATCGAGTGGACTTTCCTGCTACAGAAACCGTGGCATCTTCCACTTACGCTTCGTTTCTTCTCCCAGCTTCTAGTTCCGATGTTTTGCCCTGGCAGGGAGGTTGTCCTGGATCCACTCCGGCAGGGGTGAGGCTTTCTTCCCCACACCTGCAGCAAGTCTCTTCTCATAGCCATGTGCATGGTTCCAGCGCTCAAACGTCACGTTACCCTTGCAATGCGACCGTTGGTTGCGTGGTTCGCTGGTTGACGTTGTGACGTTTCGTGGATGGTCACGTGGCCTTTGCCCCAGCTTATGAACAGCCCCAATAGCACAACACTCTCAGAGAGACGGGAGAGTTAACTGAGTTCGCCCCAGTTGGAGAAGATTCTCCCGCTCGTCGAAGGATCTACCCCGGGAAGATCCCATGGGACAAGTCGCTCCGATGCACAAGCGTAGAGCTAGACAGCAATCAATGGATATCACCGCGACGTAGCAACGCCGCTTAGTACTCGAGGAGAACATTAACACGCTGTTGTAGAAAGAAGGGTGAGGCTTGTGGGTGCATCGGCATTGAGATCCTCTCCAAAGGTGTGAGGATCACGTTTGTTGTAGCAACGCGAGAACCAACGCCTTTACATTGGAAGCCTTGATGGTGCGCATGGACCTGAAACTGGTCGGAGCTGCTTTGCGAGGAAACCAACTAAATATGAGATAGTGTCCTTCACTACAAAACGCAACCGTGAAGTAGCGTCGACAACACAGCAAGTGAAGGCGCAAGTTGTAAGCCTCCTACAATTGAGCATGAAGACAAGACGAAGTGCACACAACAAGAAAGTGTATCGTTGAAGGACTTTCGAGATGCATCGGATAATTGGAGGAGGAACGTCTTGCATTAGTTGAAAATCCTTGACATTCTCAAATGGCCTATGCTCGCATCTAGGTCTGCCCGTTCATGTTTCATTGGAATAGATCTATTTATGCGGAACGAAAGGGAAGTGAAGGCTTATGCACGTGGCGCGAAGGACATACGGGTTTTTTTATTTCGCGTGCTTGTGCTTGGCAAAACATTGGCACCCATTCGTTGTGCAATGCTTCCGGTGTTCAACATGTACGGTAATGCATCATTATTTCTCCCGCGAGAATCCTGCTCGAGGCACTTCACGACGGTCGGACCATGCTCGCATCTGTTTCAATTGCTTACTTCACCGCTTCCCTTGGCAATTTCGCGAAAGTGGACCGTTTCCTCGTGTCTCTCCATCCGTCCGATATGCTCCACAACCGTCCAACTGGACCCGTTGTGGCTCACAACCATACCGATGTGATTCGTGGGTCGAAAGTGGAACTGGACGTCAGCGTCGTCGAGCAGGATCGGCGCATCCGCCACGTTGCGCTCGCACGTGTACGCTCCACGCGCTCCGAAAGCGAGTGTGGAAGGTTTGGAAGGATACAAGGACGAAAGAACGTGCTAGCGGACGGAAAAAGGACCATGGGAGTGGTCAGTGGAACGCTCATCTTTGTCCTTTTCGAACTCGTCGGTGCACTGTACGTGCAATGGACCGAAAAATACTCGTCTCCGAGGTACGTACGAACAACTTTCGTAATTTCGTCACGAAAGGAAGAACACTAGGATACGGTTGAGACATCGTGGAGACTGACGCAAGTGATCTACATTGTGCAGGAGGAGATACAAACACGCGCTGTGGGGTACACTCGTGTTCTGTTTTTGGCTCATGTACGTGGTCGCTCGAATGGAAAAGCGGTGCTGGTTGAAAGGCCGTTCCATGCTCCACGTGTGTATCGAGAGACGATGATTTGGCACATGCTGACCTTTAGGATGGACGCGTGTGTCGTGCTGCAGGTGGGCGATTGTGTACATGGCTCAGATGAATCCGCTCATCAACCCCATTCTACCGCAGCAAGATTGAGAAGCGCACGAGGACCGAACAGTTTTGCCCTTAGTTTTGGATGGAATAAATGAAACCTTCGCACCTGCTTTTGTTGGCTATGTTTTTGTGCAGTCCACAGGGGCCTTGACCTATGTCCGTGGTTGCCTCTAGCTGAGCTGCTGCCACTTGGGGAGTCTTCGCTCTTTGCTTGTGGGAACCCTCTGCAACCTCACCTTGTGCCGCAAGAGATGAAGTGTGTGCATCTTGATCTTGCGGTGCTGGTGAGATTTCCACGCGGGGGGTGACGGAAGGTTCTTGGATCTTTGCGCACCTCCACGGTCGTTCTGCATGGATCCTGCTATCTCCTTCCAAACTTCCAACCCCAGCATGGCATTGGATTGTCGCATGGGATCCAAGCCATTGCTTCCTGCGTTGCACACCTGCACCCACCTGTCGCCTTGCCTGGTCCGATGTTTACGAGTGGGTTAACTCGATCCCATCCGATGGCAAAAAAACGTGACGTTTCGATCCTTCCGAGGTGCCCTTCCACGTGTCTCCGATCGCATCGGACGGTCCCCCGGCGAAATCGGACCGTCCATTCGTTCGAAACGTGCGGTGGAGGCGGCTCTCGCCGTCCCCGAGGGTGTCGGCGAACCGGAACGAGAGACACAGGCAGGGGCGCAGGAGGACGTGGTGCGGCTGTAGCACTGTGGCAGGATCACTGGACTTCGTCACGTGCGCTTCCTCCGCCATGGCCGCGCCGCCGCGTATCGCGAAGACTTTGGCGACGATCCTGACCGTTGCTGCCGTGGTGCAAGCTGCTAAGCCCTTCTGGAACCCTTCAAGAGACGTACAGCAGCAACGATGGACAGAAGGAGACGTCCCAGACAGCTTCGATGCCAGAGAAGCGTGGTTTGGATGCGGGGCTACCGTGCTTGACCAAGGACACTGCGGAAGCTGCTGGGCCGTATCTGCAGCTGGAGTGCTCGCAGATCGATGGTGCGTCCACAAGACGGTGCAGAACGACACCGTGGCTGGAGTAGAAGGTACCGACTTCGGAAGAGCCTTCGAACGAGGTGGCACCTGCCAGGAACCCACCTCTGGTAGGCATGGCTGCGTGAGGGTGGCAAGTGTACCTAGCCCCATGACACTCATGTCCTGCTGCTCTATGTCCACTGATCTCCAGCTTGGGCAAAAGAAATGGAATGGGCTGGGCTGCGGAGGTGGAGACCCAGACGAAGCTTGGAAGTTTCTTACAGAGGTAGGAGCGACAGAAATGAACATCCAACCAGATGGACAGTATGGTGGATGCACTCCGTACACCTCTGGCGGGTGTCTTTCTGATCCGCTCGGGAACGGGTGCAAGACATGCCGAAGCGTGCTTGCCGAGTGTCAAGACACCGGCACGAGGCCTGGACTCTTCCGAATGAGCCGCTACGGACAGGTGCTGGTGCCGGGACAGAAACGGACCACTTTCGGAGGGGAGGACTGCACAGGGAATTCTGGCAATCCAGAGCAAGTAAGAGCCATACAGACGGAGATCATGGCAAACGGTCCAGTCCATGCATGCTATTCGGTCCTCAGCGACTTTGTGGATTTTTTCAATCACTTCCCCGGAGGAGTATACAACTCCAAGCTGGGAGAGAAGGTGCAGAAAATTGGTGGTCACTGCATCAAGATCATTGGTTGGGGTCAAGACAAGCACACAGGATTGGATTACTGGCTCATCCAGAACACATGGAGTGAAAACTGGGGTACAGCAGGGGTGTTCCGCTACATCCGTGGAAAAGATCTATGCGGTATTGAGTCCGACGTCTGGACAGCTTGTCCTCCTGGGACGGAGAAGACGTGTAGATTCACGAAGCATGTCATCCCAGATCCAGGCAGAAATGCAACTATGCTGGCTACTGTTCCTTCCGCAATGTATGGCGGTGGGAAATGGATGGAAGTAACTGAAGAGCATCCGTTGGTGTCACGGGCAAAATCACACCTGCACGCTGAGCTTGGGCTTAGGCAATTACCTTCATTTTCAAGGGTGTCGACGCAAGTGGCAAATGGCATACGCGTGCGGTTGGAGGTAGATGCAGACCATGACTCTGCCCTGCTGGGCGGGCAAGGTTCCCCCCATGCATACGTGTACCACGAGTCAGTGGCGTCTACTCCCACCCTGACAATCCACTCGTAGCTGTTTCCATCCCAAGATTGCCCAGTATTACATGTGCACACACTTTTGATTGCCAATTTCATTTATCCCATGTGCTCATGCCACTTTCTCGCTGACCATCCATCTTGTGTGCCAAGTATCCGCATGAAAATTGGAGTGACTTGCATGCTTGATTGGTTGCAGCAAGGGGACTTGCATATTCTGCTACGGTGCTTAGTTTCTGCAAGCTGGGGTCAAATGTGTTTTACCTAGCAGCCGGGAAAGACAGAGAGGGCTACCCCTCCCAATGGCCGGCAATATGGGAATCGATTGGTGCCACTAAAAAGGCTACCCGAATTGCTACCCACACGGTTCTCTTCGAGCTTTTACGCTCCACTCAAACATCTATCATGTTGCATTTTTACGCAAGATTGGCATACACTCTTGCCTAACGTGCCATTTCAATGCATTGATTGTATTGTGTTCAAACACGAACAGTGCTAGGACCGCAACACTCCCTTTAGCCCGTTAGAAAAACGTTTAAGTGATGCACACCGGCGGAATACCCGCACGTCTTTTGCGGAGATAAGTATCATCCGCGGTTTTGGTAGATCTAAGAAACTGCAAGGCTGGGAATGTGACATATTCGAAGAGAGATTGGGAATTGCTCGTAGACGTCAGAGGCCACACCCGTAACGATGACACGCTTGAAAGAGCATTTTTCGTGTAATGACGAGATGCAACGATTCCAATGATGCACATGTAGTTGAACTTGAGTTTTCTTCGACGTAGACAATTGTGCTTCGAGCATTTGTGGTCACGCACATCTTTCCACAACGAAAACGCAATTGTCCATCCACCCAACAATACTTAGCACCTCGCAATATTGTTCGCGCGACAAAAGTTAGTCGAAGGAAAGCATTGGAATTGTCAAAGTGTAGAGGTGGTGGACCCAACGGAGAGAGAACCCTCCAAAGGCGTAAGGACCATTTAACCCTTTGGTCGTAGGTGGCACTCGGAGCAATGGCAATGAGTAGCGCTTGGCACCCCATGAGGTTGGTTGTTGTTGTGAAAGTTGAGGAATAGCGAGATGAACAAGTCTTGTGAAATGTGAGGAAGTTGACTGCAGTAGATTATACATGCGGCTTCGGTAGCATGTTCTACTTAGCGTTTGAATGTTGTAAAATTCATTAACATCGATTGCTAATCGTAGGGCATAGCGACCTTCCTTCTAGCTACACAATTGCAACCACAAAAGACACGGCCTTGTGCATTCTCAAATCTTCCGTCTCGATTTCGAGGAAATCGCTTCTTGGCGGGTCCCAATGGTCTTGGATAAGGCGAATGGTGCACGGTAGGTGCATCTTACAATAATCTACTCTCCTAGCGAGTTGCATCCCCTCTCAAGCAATGGGATACTCCCGTTGACCAAAAAGGTGCAATGGAGGGTGTTTGGAATTGAGATATTGGAGAGAAGTCTTCATTTCGAACTTGCAATAGGATGCTTTCTTGTAGTTGATGTATCTCAATCAAATGAATTTGTATGAGAACAAGTCACGAGCAACTTCAATTACGCGGCATCCATCTTGTATGGAAAAGCTTTGAACCCGGGCTTTGCTTCTACAATTCTGACCACGTCGTTGGCAAAGGCAAACGGTTCGTGCAACATTTCCGAGATATGACAATAGCTAGGGAAACATTGCGAGTAAGAATGGCTATATTCTAAGGTGGTGCCAACTACAACACGTGTTTGTTGCAGACGCTCTACGCACTCCGTCTCAATGGGTATGACAATGTGAAATGGCAATGATCAATTTACTTCTGCCAACGTCCTACTAGTCTTCATTATAGCGAAGAGTTTACTCGAGGTCCTCTCCTCCAATTGCATCACAAGACGTTCCGTCCATATTTGTGGGACGGACTTTTCCGAATACTTCTCTTTCCCTTGGAGTAAATCGGAAAACTTGTGAAGGAGCGTATCATCAACGGAGGGTGGGAGTGTGTCTAGCGTACGAGCGAACAAATTAGAGGAGTCCCATGGGCGCAGCTTGAAGATCATATGGAGATCTTGATAGTCTGATCATTGGGATGTGAAACACGTTCGAATAATGTAGGCACGGTATCCACTCGTTCGTTCCATCTGATCCTCTCATGGAACAAGAGAAAATTCTTCTCTTCACCAGAAAAAAATTGGAGACGGAACTCTTGTTCGTGGGGCTTTCTTTCGCGAGCGTCATCGTTGTGTATCTCCTCTGATTTGCAGCGTCCAACGAGGTCATGGCTTTCGTAAAATCGATCTCATGCTATTGCACCATGCACCATTTTCGGGAGGGACAAAGTCGACCATGGTTTTGTAGGCACCCACAGCAATGCTTCAACGAGCGTGCGATGGACCGTTTCCATGTCACAACATAAGAGACGGACCGTGATGACGGTTGAGGTAGAGAAGGAGCCCATGGAGGACACCCAAACTTCTCCACAACCAAACACGCGCATGTGGTGGAGCACGTGGCATCCTTGACCCAAGCTCCCCCACCGAGAAGAAACTCCCACCGACGACCGTTCCACCGGTCTTCCCCTTTCGTTTCCGGTTGAACCGTGTTTTTCCTTCCTTTCATTGGACTTCGTTTTCCCTTTCAATCGGGTTTGTTGGGACGTTGTGTACGAGATCGCGACCCAACGACCGTCTGCGACGTGTTCGAGAGCGCATCGCGACGATGGCGCACGTTCGCAAGTCCTTCGCAAGCGCACTTCGCGTCCTCGCGATGGTGTGGATGGCTGCTGCGACGCTGGTGGGCGCAGGAAACCCTGGCGACGCGGTCCCTGGGGTCTTGGATCTCCTGCCGACCACGTTCGACGGGCATGTGAACGGCGGAAAACACGTCCTGGTGGAGTTCTACGCGCCGTACGTGGCGAACTAGAGCGCAAAAAATCGCGTCCTGCATCACGTCTCGTACCCGATGAACAAGCACTGACGTTTCGTTCGACGTGCGACGCAGATGGTGCGGACACTGCAAGCGCATGGCCGAAGATTACGCACAGCTCGGCGAACGGGTGCAGTCCGATCCGCGCATGGCTTCGCTCGTGACCGTGGCCAAGGTGGATGCATCTGCGCACGGCGACTTGGGCCAACGGTTCGGCGTGAAAGGGTTTCCCACGGTGCTGTACTTTCCACGTGGCGAGAAGCCAAGCTTGGCTTCGGCGGAGACGTATTCCGGTGCACGCCAAGTCGATGCATTCCACGCCTTTTTGCAATCCAAAGTCGAAAAGGACGTGTCCTTCGCACACGTGGAGGAACTGGGCGATTTGGTCCAAGAATTCCTGACTGCTAGCGATGGAGTAAGAGGACGTGTGATGGAAGAGATGGAAACAAAAGTCGAAGGACTCTCAGGAAAGGCACGAGAATACGGTGCGGTGTACGTTCGACTGGCGAAGAAAGCAGTAGAGAAAGGAATGGACTACTTCCACCAGGAGAGGGAGCGCGTGGAGCGAATGGTGGAATCTGGACAAGTGGGAAAGGAACAGATGGCCAAGCTGTTGGAGAAGGCGTCGGTGTTGAATGCGTTCCAAACACCCAAGGAAGAAGAGATCGGTGCTTCTTCTTGAATCACTGTGATCCAGAAAACCGTGACATGACAGAGTCCACCGCAACAAACTCAAATGGATTAGAAAGCTGTGCTCAGGGTGATGGGCCAGAGATTGCCGCCCAAGTGTGGTTGCAATTGAACGTCGCATTTGCGTCATCCAGCTTCACCGCTCGCCACCATGCAGCCCACCGTGCTCCATGCGCCTTGCGCAGTGTGCGATAGGAACAACGTGCAATGTCCCGTCGTCTGCGCTCCTCCACGATGCGTTCTTTCCAGGTCAAACCATTCCCAACTTGTGCCAGGTTGTCGCATGTTGAAAAGATGGCGCGGGAAAGGGCGTCTTCGCGTGCGTCGAACGTTGTTTCGATCCTTGGTAGCACGTGGGCGTGCCTACGTAGGATCGTCTATACAGCCGTCGCAATCCAAAGACAGACGTGCACGTACAAACGAGGTTAGCCACGAGGCCGACGAGCACTTCCCACCGTCACGCCGCTTCGTCGTCCATTGGCGATGCGCACCTTCCTCCTCCGTCAGGTACGCCATGACGTCCACGCCTTGTCCCGGAGACAGCACCAACGCCGCGAAGGAGCGCAACGCAGGCGTTTGCAACGAGCATGCGCACGTCCAACGTGCACGTGCGAAGCTCCCTTGTGCACCACCGCCGACACCTGCAGTCGCGGGAGGCGTTCCGAAGGGACGCTTGGCGCCTGCATGCGACGCATCGGTTCTTGCTTTCGCACCAGGAGGTGCAGCAGCACGTGTGCGACGGCAAGCACGTCCTGCTGCGCGTGCTGCGCGTGCCCACATGGCGCGAGTCGTGACGATGCGCCACACGTGGGTGTGTGGAAGGCAAACGTGCAGTTGCACCCTCGTCGGTCCGGTGCAACTGCACACAAGAGGGTGTGGGTGAAATCGAAGAGAAGGGAGTTTCTTCTCGAAGGGCGAGCGGTCCAGGATCTGTGGCGTACGCTGTGGGCGTGGTGCAAGCCAAGAATTGAGAGGATCCAAGGCAGAAAGAATGGGGGAAACATCAATTGGAAGAGGAAGAGGACAGCTTCTGCAACACCAAGAACACGGGATCGAAAGCCATGCCACCTTGGAGGGAACTGTAGGCTGATAAGGTCTCCCGCACAGCCTCCATAGCCTCGTCCTCGGTGTGCTCGTCCAGCCATGTATTGTACTTGGATGCAGGCAAGCCCATACGCGCATAAGGAGACTGGAGCTCAAGAGGAGCGCGAGAGAACAAGTGATGCAGGACGTGAATGCGGGGCATGTCTTGTAGGACTGAACTTCCACCCAGAGCCGAGGTCTCCGTAAACAAAAGAGTCTTCAGAGCCTTCAGCGTGGGGTAAATGGGCATTTCCTCAACAGGCCATAGCTGGCTACCCACGCCAAGCTCCAACTCTGCCACATCCTGGGCCAAGGTCAGCCTTGCTGTCTCACTTAATGGCCGCACTAGAGTGGCATTGCGCACAAATAGCAGAAGCGTGCGTGATGCGATGCGCTCCACTTGATGCGAAGCAACAGTTTCTTGTCCCGGAGACGGGGAAGGAACAAACTTCGATAGCAGCTCTGATTGGACAGTCTGCATGAGAGACAAGAGCTCCCCCATGTACTGTCCACTCCCTTCCCCATCCCCTGTGCCACTTGTGTTCGCAAACTCCATGTGCATCTTCAAGACGCAAACCTCTGTAGCTCGCATGATGCCTTCAAAGATCGGTGCTACAGCAGTCTCTGCAATGCCCCTAGCCGCTTGCAGTGGTGACTGCATTCTTGAAGCTGTTTGGACTGGAAGGCCCTCAAAGAAATGTCCCAGTTCAAATTCGACCCCTTGCACGAAGTTGCATACATCGATGTTCCTTGATTGAGCTGCGTTGCCAATCTCCTCCATGTCTCCTAAGTCAGCTGAGGTGGCGATGGTCATTTCTGCTCTCTCAAACAGAAGGTGCAATGTCTTTGCTACACTATCACCAACCATTTCCAGTAACACTCCATTGGAGGAAGCTGCCTGGATTTCGTGCATGACACGTCCTGTGAACTGCTGGGGGCTGCCAACTTGTTGGCTTGGACGCAGGTTTTGGGGAAACTGCACCCTCACAGCCTCGTTAAGGTGCGACAGAACTCTGGCAATGTATGCTGTCTGCACAGGTTTGGTAATGTCGAGCAAGACTTGGTCCATTCGCTGTGCTGCTAATGCAGTTGCTAGCCCCTTGTTTCTGGTGCTCTTCTGGAGCTTGTCCAGGCCACTACGCAACACCTGTAGGACCTTGGCGTAGTTGGTGAGCAAGACGTCTCTGATCTTGCTGGATCGCATGCCTTTCTCCAATTTTGTACTGACAGTGGTGCAGATTCTATCTAGAAATTCCAGGCAGAGTGTGCATTCGTTGACTTTCCCCCCTGGCAGTTCCTCGATGAGCAGGAGTCGTGAGATGGGGTCTTTTCTGCGGCACATCACCATGTACAGGAACCAGACAGCGTACATGCTTTCCTGCAGCGTATTGGTGAATTCCTGCAGTTGGTTCCAGAATTTTTCGTGCCACTCATCTTTCCCTTCTCGCGCGGATGCCCCGGCACGTCCCCCATTGTCCACTGCTTCTCCTGTCCTGGCTGCGCTCGAATCGAGCCAATGACTGGTTGCTTGTGCCACGGTCCGGTTGCACCGATGGAGCTGTCCTTCCACGGCCTCTTGCAATTCTCCCAAATTCGAGTAGACCAACAGTGCCGTTCCCACGTCGGTGAGACTCAGATTGTCCATGCCCTGCTGCAGCATCTTTTCCGCTTGGCTTTTGATGGTGCTTCCTGCCTTTCCTGTCCATCTCTCGTCTTCTTCCACCACTCGAATGCCTCCGAGATCGAACTCTTGTCTCGCCAGCTGCAATTCTCGATACAGTCTTGCAGCTTTGGGCAGGTCTACTACTCCGACGTTTTCTTTCTTGGTTGTGTCTGTGCTGGACGCATCTTCGTCTTCTCCGTCTTCTTCTGCTCCTTTCCCTCCGTGCAGCTGCACCTTGAGGTTGTGCGTGATGGCTTTCCTCCGCATCACCCATCTCAGGATTTCCAGTGTTTCTCCCAGATGCTTCACCTGTCGGCTGTGTTCGGCTGCTTTTTCGCAAGGCGCGCGTAGTTCGGCTTTGGCACGCTGTGCGGACCTTTGCAGTGCGAGTGCGTTCCTTCGCAGTTCCTGCGCTTCTTTCTCCGCCTCTTCCACCGCACGCACGCGATCCAGCAGCGCTTCTCGATGCTCGGCAACGATGCGTTCCACTTCTTCTTCCGCTTGTTTCGCCACTTGTTCCAGCCGCTTCCTTTCTCCTTCGATCCCACCTGCGCCGCTTCGACGCAACGCATGGCTCACGTACGTGGCTGCGTCGAAGTCGTCCTTCGAGAACGGATCGTCTTCTGCTTCCACGTCGTCCATGGACGTCGCCATCGCCAAACCAACACACGTCCAACTGGGATGCGAAGCAGCGCCACGAACCATGCGAGATGGCGATGGACGATCCCGCCATCCCTCCCTCTGCACCGCACGCGGTCCATGCGGTCTTTCCGACGGTCCAAACACGGTCTTTGCACGGTCCACCACCGCGTCCCGTGGACCGTTCGAAGACCGTAAAAAGACCGTGGATGGACCGTGTTTGGACCGCGGGGGATGGCGACGACGAGCGAGTGTTCCGACACGACGATGGACGTGCCGACATGGATGGCGGTGTTGCGGCTGCTCGGCGCGGAGTTTCGAGGAGCGAGAGACCGCGTGGCGATGGCCACGCATGCCAAGATGCTGGCGGACGGATGGAGGCTGTGCGAAGCGGGCAGGAACGCGGCGGAACGAGACGCTGGTGGCGTGGAAAGGGACACGACGGACGTGGACGTGGACGGAAGGGAAAGGCGTGCCTTTGGATCCTGGAACGAGCTCGAAGACGGCGAGTACGCGTTCGTGTATCAGAAAGAAGGAACGGAAGGAGCCGTGAAAGTTCGTGCCACCAAAAGGGATGACAGCTTGCGTGTGGAAGCCACGTGGCTCAGGGACGGTGCTGAAACGCACGGCGTGGTGCTCCGACCCCTCGAACACGCACTTGATGCACCAGGGTCGGAAATTGGCATCACGAAGCCGAGAGAACTGGACGAAGCACTGGAAGGAATCTTGTGTGGCCTGCGCGAAGAACGAAGGACCAGGAGGGATGTGGGTGCAGGCGGTGCAGCAATGGGCAGAGGAGGGACAGAACCAGGCGTGATGCCACCACCATCCGGTGAAGTGCCCTTGCCACCTGTACGTGTAGGCGATGCAGACCGCTTCCCATGGGTGCAACCCGGATTTGATGGCGTGGGCGGCGGAGGATCTCAAGTGGGCCCAGACCATCCCATCTTCGACGGCGAAAGGGAACCTTCACGACAGCAACCACCCATGCCCGGCATACCGTGCCCGCCAGGTGCTAGATGGGACCCCATTCAACCACCAGGTGTGCCGGGCTTTTTGCCTGGAGATCTGACAAGACAAACCCCAGCACCAAGCCGTGGAAGACCACCGACACATCCAGACATGATGCAACCAGGATCGGAAGAGGATGGAGGGAGCTCCATGCTTCCACCACGGAGTCGTGGGCCTTATGGTCAGGGCGGACCAAGAGGTCCTGGTGGATCGGGCATGCCTCCTTTCTTGTAGAGGGGAAGAGGCATACGTCAGGCATACCCATCCTTGCTTCGAATGTACGCAGGAGTATTGTGCTGGAAGTTTATTTTATGCGCTCCGGGCTCAATGTACAGAGAGGGTGTCAAAGCAGATTCTTGCTTTCTCACTTGTGCCACTTACCAAGCACGTTTTCCCAGCGCCAGGCCCTCAAGTAGAGCAAGAGGTGTCGGAAATGTGGCATTGCCATCTGAATGTAGAGTGGTCCTCAAGTCTGCAAAGCAATTCCAGACAGTGTTGGTAGTGCTTGCAACTCTGATTGCTTGCTGGGGCTTGCGCAAGGGAAGTTGTACCAGTTCCACTTGCAATCCTGCTGGAAAGAAGCACGGAAAAAACAGGTGCACTCCAAGACCGACCACAGGAAAGGAGCGGAGGCATGTGCTACCTATCTGCAGCATCTGTCTTATCAAGTGCACGGTCATGTTCAGGATGCATGCAAAGAGATAAAACAAAACAGTGGTTGGTAGGATCAGCACAAGCGGAGCCAATACTAACACCCCCGTAATCACGTGTTCCAGTGGCAGGTGCTCCACCACGGTGTCTGGTCGCCCTTCCACCTTGTTTTTCCGCTTCCCGCGAACAAGGAGCCAGGCCCATGCAATCCCCCTGAGCTGCAACCTGTAGACAGCAGATAAACAGCAATGCAAACCATCAACAATCCAAGTGGACAAGGCAAAAAAGTCATGTGAAATTGCCAACCCGGCAGAAAGGCCTCCGACGCAAAGGACTACTATAAAAAATGACAGTGCAGAGTGCATATGAATGGGAAGCACATCGAGGACTGCCCAAGACCACCACAACAAAGATTGGAGAAACAAGTGTCCGTACAGAAGCGAAGTTTCTTCATGTAGTTTAAGTCCGCCTGGTTCCTTCATCATCCAGTGCATCAAGTCTGTGAAGGCTGCTGG
This sequence comes from Picocystis salinarum, assembly GCA_038048775.1. NCBI lineage: Eukaryota > Viridiplantae > Chlorophyta > Picocystophyceae > Picocystales > Picocystaceae > Picocystis > Picocystis salinarum. Next base: position 20,773 of record JBBULP010001388.1, read on the forward strand.
GGCTTGGTCCCCCAACTGTTCTACTCCTGTAACAAGTAAATGAGCATTTGATGACAACATGCAGGCGAGATACACCCCCAAGCATCCGTCAACTGCGATCTGTACTACAATGTCGAGGGTACATAGCCATCCGTATCTTTTCCTCATGAACAGGCTAGGGAGCGCCCCGCCGCAGAGCATACTGCAGTGACCATCCCTAAAGAAGGACTCCAGTATCTGCCACTTTTGGCGAAAGTTCCTGACTATGCAGCTTCGAGTCATCAAACGATGTATGCTTTTCAGCAGCCAAGTACCTTGCAATCTTTCATTCATGCTGGTTCCTGGTTTCCATCCCTTCATCCACGATCGAGGCGCAACTGCTTCACTCCCTTGAGCTGCGGTGCTGGTTGTAGGCTGTTGACTGGTTGAACAAGTGGTATTGATACACTCCAAGGCTTCCAAGCTACAGAGGGTAGGTTCGTTGGTTCCTGCACAGGTTCGAAAGAACGGACTTGTGGCCGAGAACAACTTCGGCATCGGCCTCGCAAACAGGACAAACATGGCCTCCTCTCCATCTAGTTTGGCATCGAGACTCGACTGCTCCTCGTCCACTACCAATTGGACGCGATGCGAAACCTCTTCAACGTCGACGATCTTGGCAGTTCTTCTCGACAACGTGCCAACCGTTTGTGTTGCGTGTTGGGCCACGACAGCTTGTCCACATCGTCCAGGTTCACGTTCCAGGATCCATCCTCGCAACACGTCTTCCTTTCGATCGCTGCAAAGGAAAGCTTTTGCGATCGACTCGTCCAGCAAAACCAGAGGTCGCATGAGAAGTTGTTGCACACGAAGGAATCCGACGTGGCAGGAATCGACACCCCCGAAAGTTGGCGGGAAGGGTGGGGATTGGCGGAGAAAAACGGAAGCTGGAGCACACAGAGGTGCAACAAAGGAACAAGGCGACGAAGTGCGAGGGAAATGAAGAAGAAGCCACACAACAGAAATATCTCTGGTACTCGAAATGCGCGGTTGAACGTTGACTCGAGCACGGCTATGGTGAAGCGTGAGCACGCACGCTTGTGTTTCTAACACTTGAGCTTGGCAGGAGCAAGCCAAGCACTCGATGCATGCAAGGTCGATTGAACCACTTTGGCAATGATGGCCCAATGTAGCTCTTGCTTGTACAAGCACACGAAAGCAAACATCAATAGTTTCCGGTGTTTTCTCGTTAGTTGGAACAAACCCCTCCCACTCTTTTGTCAACACCGCACCCCTCTCTATTTTGTGTGGAGATGGTAGCGGCCTCTTGTTGACAAACGCAACAAGTAAGGTTGGATTTCGTGCGATTGTGGGATCCATCCGTAAATCGAATGATTGGCTGCGATGCTTTCGTGCATACCAACATACGAAGGATTTGTAAGCCACATGGCGAGGATGATTGCACCATGGAGAAAAGCTCTTCCATGGGGTAAAACATGGCATACCAATCTTTGCTTCTTCCTGCCTACTATTCCACGTGAAGGAACGCGTATGTGTCCGCTGTCGTTGTAGTTTTGTACATCCTTTTTGGAGTTTTGGCGTCTCCGTCCTTCGATGACATGGGGAGACGAGCTCATCTCCTTTATGAGCGCCCACCTGTTTTCAACCTTTCCTTGCAAAACTCACGTCGTCGTCCATGCATTCATAGTGGCTCAAAGCAAACCTTCGGATCGTTCCATAGGTTTCCATTGCCCTTTCGCACGCATCCAACCTTCTTCTTCTCTCTCCCACAGTTTGCACTGCGCATCGTTGTCGGTCTTCTCCGCCACGTCGCGACGTACCATGGCAATGGCTTGTATGCATGGATCCATGGACCGCTCTCACGTGTTCAAGCGGTTCCTTTTTGATGTGCTCTTCCTCCACGGTTTGGATCACGTTGTGTTCGGTGGTGTGCCACGTGGCCAGATCCATGGATGTGGTTTCTGAGGAGGCACAAGAGTGACATCGGCCACACAGAGACGAAGGCGATTGGTGTCCGACACGTTCGCATGCGATGGCGATGGCGATGGTGCGATGCGCAAGCACGGCTGCTGGCGGAGGAAGTGGACCGTCGAGGCGGATCCGACAGTACCAGCTGTTGAAGCAAGTGGGAATAGGCGGGAGTGCGACGACGTACGCCGCACGAGACGTCGAAGGAGACGATGTGACGGTGGCGTTGAAGATGCTCTCCATGCGTCGCATGAAAGATTGGAAAGCACTGGACAGGTTTCAAAGAGAAGCCAAAATCTTGCAATCTCTCTCCCATCCAGGTATCCCGAAGTATGTGGATGCGTTCCAAGAAGAGAGCGATGAAGACGTCTCCTTCTGCATCGTACAGGAACTCGCGCAAGGGAAGAACCTACAAGAGCTGGTGGAAGAGGGATGGAGACCCGAAGAGAAAGAAATCGAACGAATTGTAGAAGAAGTCTTAGAAGTGCTGGCATATCTGGGTAACCTGAGACCTCCCGTGGTGCATCGAGACGTCAAACCAGCCAACCTGATCCTCAAAGATGGCGTCAAGGGTGGTAAAGTGTACCTGGTGGACTTTGGATCCGTGCAGGACGTCGTCCGATTTGCAGAGGAGGGATTTGGAAGCACTACTGTAGGCACATTCGATTACATGGCACCAGAGCAATTCAGAGGAGTTGCCACACCATCCTCAGATCTTTATGCGTTGGGTGGAACATTGCTGTTTCTCCTATCGGGGCGTCCTCCGTCAGCTTTCCCTCAAGAGCGCCTGAGGATTGATTCTAGCAGCATAACAGTTGGGCCCCGCCTTTCCTTTCTACTTCAAGGGATGCTAGAACCTGTAGCAGAAGATCGCATACAGAATGCCGAGGAAGCACTGCGCATCCTAAGGCGGGAGCCCTCGTCTACCGTTTTAAGATCTTCGTGGAACGAAAACCTTGACTCAATCGAAAGCCAGCTGCCCGTTCGTGGCCGGTCATCCAGAGCAAGGAGACCACCAGCAGGCACCAAGTGTGTCCTGAAAAGGACCCCTGGCAGCCTACGGATAGAAATGCCGCCCGCTGGATTGAAAGGGGAGAACGTTGGAACCGGACTGTTTGCTGTTGCATGGAACTCTTTTACTTTTTTCTGGACATTCTCTGCACTCACTGCAGGTGCCCCACTGTTCTTTGCGGCATTCTCCCTCCCCTTTTGGTTTGCAGGGTACACATTGGCCAAGGAAAGCGTTGGTGGAGCTTTGATTCGCACGACACTTGAAATGACTCCGAAACGGTGGTCGTTGACCGCAGAGGCTCTTGGCAAAAGTTGGAACAAGGTTGTCCAAGGGCGAGCTCAAGATATCAGTAGCGTAGATGTGAAGGTCAGGATGATCACAAACGGGGTCCCGCAGACCTGTGTGGAACTGGTGGAGGGGGTGAACAAATACACCTTTGGTGAATCGCTTGCCACGATAGAACATGAGTGGGTGGCTGCGGAGATCCGCTCTTTCCTGGAAGAGACGGAGGCATTCTGGGCAGAATAAACCGTGGCAATGTGGTGCACCCCTCTTGGGCAAGACAGTATATTCTTTTTGTTCATAAAGGTAATGTTATAAATGTCTTTGACAGAAGAAGCTTTGCATCCAGCCATCTCAGTAGAACTCTTCATAAGAGGACAATGCTTCGTCTCCATCCTCATCATCGTAGAGATTGCGACAGGGATCGTCTGGGTTCACGCAGCCTGCACTGCCAGATGCAGCCTTCTCAATCTGCCGGGTTGCCAGCAAAGCGTCCATTGACCTGCCCTCTATGGGTAGCCTCAACTTGGCTATTAGCTCGTAGGCTGCGGATCCCAGCTGCTGCAGTCCGGGCACCTTCTGGAGCTGAGAGACCCAACCCAATCCGACTGCTTCGTACAAGACGCCCAACGCTTCGGATCCCTTGACAATTTCTTGGTCTTTGGTTATCACATGTATTGTCTTCATGGCCTCCTCAAACTCTATGTACATGTTCTCGTCCGGGTCGTAATCCACGTCCGCAATGTTGACGAATTTGATCTTCCCCCTTCCCTTGTCTCTCTTCTTCAACATGGACACGAGATTCATGCAGATGGAGCAATCGCCGTCGTACAGGTACTTTGCCTCCCATTCGGATCCTTGCGTGACCACAGTGTTTCCCATGTCTTCTCTATTTTCGCTCGTTCCGTTCTCTTCTTTCACCGGCACCTCTTCCAGCTTCTCTGCGGGTTCTTTGTCCCTTCCTGTGACCTGGGCTTCCGGCACGACTGCGGCATTGAAGAGGGCAGCTTTTTCGTTGAGCAAAGGTTTGAACACGTCGCTTCTGCTGATGACACCCACCGGTTTCCCTTCTTTGTCCACCACTGGCAACCGGTGCACTTTGTGTTTGAGCATGATGGCGGCTGCTTCGACCACGTGAGCGTGTCCACGCACGCATATGGCTGGGCTCGTGTAGTACTCCGCGATCTTCTCTCCGTTTTCGAAGAGCCTTTGTCTTTCGTATGGATCGCCAGGCAGGTCTTTTTTGCTGAGCACACCAACGCAGACTCCTCGTTCGTCCACCACAGGCATTCCGCTGATCCGTTTGGTGTCGAACAGCGAGGCTGCTTTTTTCAACGTGCAGTCTGCTTTGACGGACACGACTTCCAACTCCGTCATGAGGTCGCTCACGTACGCGAACGGTTCGTCCAAGTCGATGTCTTGGTCGACGGACACGGTTCCCCATTTCGGCGCTTTGCTGGCGTGCGTGCGCGCCGTCTTGCACCTCCTGCGTCGCACGTCCGTCCCACCCGTCGCACGCATCGCAAGCATGGCGCCTCCCACGCGCATGGCGTCCGCTTGGCTACGTCGCGACGCGCTTCGTCGCGATGCGCTTCGTCCGATGCGACGCGATGCCGCTCGTCGACGTCCTCCTTCGGCACGTGTCGCGAGACCGTCCCTTTTTCCCTTTCGTTTCGGGTCCTTCTGTTCGAAAGGGACGCCTCGATCGGAATCCAACCCGAAAGCGTCCCTTCGACCTCCCTTTCGAACCCGGTTCGCATCCGGGTTCGTGGGGCTGCGGATGGGAGACCTGCGACCGCCGAGGACGAAGACGTGGAGAATATTCTCTGGGTTTTTGGCCTTGCAGGAAGCATGGCCATGCAGCCACAAGTGGATGGTGGAGAGAAGAAGCCACCAAGCATGCGACCAACAAGCATGGAAGGAAGACACCACACCACGTGGTGGTGAAGGCATTGCTGGGTGTGGAGGATGGCACGCGGCGCGTCGATCCATGTGTGGGACGCCAACGGTCCAAGATACAGACCAGGGAATAGGGGCGTGTCCAAGAGAGGGCGTCCGACCCTACAAAGACATCCTGCGCACATCGAGAACGATGCAAAGATACAAGGTTGAAAGGGAAAGGAAGACGAAGTCCTCCAGCCACGAACCTTCCGTTCTCCTTGGAAACGTATCAAGGCAACGCCTCCCCCAGCAAAGACACCGTGCGCACCTTGGGTCCACTTGATCAAGGCAGGATTTCAAAGGACAAAAAGTCGCCGGATTGGAATCGCGAGACCAAGGTCATGCCCATGCAAGTAGCAGGAGTCAAACAACCGCCGGATGGATGACCCTGGCGAACAAGGTCGTCCCCTTCAAAGGCCAAGCAAAGCGCTGCCTCCACCGCCATCTTGGCAGTGCCTGCATAGTTGGGATCCAAGTTACCGCGTGCTCTTGCCAAGACGATGGGGGTTTCCTCTCCCTCTTCCGCTTCTGCCCTGCCAACAAAGTGAAGGTTGAAGTACCCTTGGTCTCCGACGATGCCGCGGGCAGTCCCAGGCGCCGGCATGGCCTTACGCGCCAAATGTCGGAACCATCCCATGCTCAAAAACGCCATGCTGAGGTTGCTGCCCAGCCAATTCATCCAACCCTTGAACCGATTCTTCTGAATCGTAGCCTCATCGTAGCTAAAAGAGCCGCCATATGCATTGCCTTGTAGAGCATTGCTTCGGCGAACAATCTTCGAATTGACCATGCCAAAGAAACTAGGACCCACTGCACTTTCCAGTTCTTTGCAATATATGACCTTGTTCAGGATGCCTTGATCGGGTCCTCTAGTCGGACCATCCTTGGGATGCAGTTGGTAAGGATCAAACATGGCTTGAACCGTCTTGGAATCCTGTCCCATCAAGTTGAAGAACGAATCTGTAGTTCCGCCACTGATTCCAGTCTTTGTATCTCCAATCACCGCCAACACGGACTTGCACTTGCGGTGGAGCTGCTTCTTCATGTGATCCACCACCATCAGAGTGCCCAGATCGAAAGGCAAAGAGCAAAAAGCACAGCAGTTGACGATCCTGGCTTTGTTTTCCACAGCTTTCTCGTGGTACTTGTCGATGATGTCCCTCACCCACGGCGTTTCACCGGTGGTGTCGCAGTAGTCGGTTCCTGTCTCCACACAAGCTTCCACCAGCGGCGTTCCATGTTTCATGAAGGGTCCGACGGTGGAGATGGCCACCTTGGCTCGTTCGGTGATCCGTTTGAGCCCTTCCAAGTCGGATGCATCCACCACGCATTCTTGCACGTCCTCCGAGAGCTGCAATTCGTCTCGGAGTTGGGCCAACTTGTCCGCCGACCTTCCTGCCACGGCCCATTGCACATCTTTTCCTTCGTTTTGGAGGTGTCGGACCACCCATTTTCCCGTGA
>JBBULP010001391.1:0-30215 GCA_038048775.1 Picocystis salinarum
ATTGCGAACGTCCAGCTCCGCGTGATCGCCGATGTCCTCTTGTCCAATCGCATCGCCATCCCCGTCGTTCCTAGGATCTGCACGGGACATCAACGATGTCGATGCGATGCGACGTTCATGAAGACGATCCCGAAGCGAACAAGGGAACCACGGGTCGAAAGTGCCTTCCTTCGTGGATGTGCAGGTGGGTTCGCGTCTGCGCCAAACCAGACCCTTCTGCTCCCGCAAACGACGGTCCACACTGGTTTGGTGGTGAAGCAAAACACACCCTCCGAGACAACCAATGCAACGCAGTAGCTCTTGGGACGAGCGAATCCTGTTGCAGTCCGCGGAGGGGGGGCAATCGACACGTGACTCTGGTGTCCCTTGCTTCGTGTAGGTCCTCGCCCATCCTCGAGGGGTGAAACCAAGTGGGACTACCATACAAAGGGTGTTGGCCCGTGGTAGTCGGACCCAGGAAGATGGACCAGTCGCCTTAGAAGAACGGGGGGAGTCTGGATGGGTCACACAATCCACAATGGTTGTCCTGGGGAAATTCGTCCTCGTCGGAAAGGACGATGTAGACGAACGGTCTGTTGGAGAAGAAACCAGCCAGAAGCGGCCATGAAGTGAAGTTTCAAGGAGCGTGCCGTGGATTGAGACGCGAGTAGCAAGCAACGCAAGATATGCTGAATCGACATGCAAGAGGACGTCGCGAAACCAGCTAGTCAATCCAAGATGCATCCCTTTGGACAGCGGATGCTCTTTACTACAAACAAACGACGGCATAATAGGCTACGTGGAACTGAATTGGATCCAAACTACAGACCATTTGCCACTCTCATGAAGTCCAACTATCTTGATCGCATCTTTTTCAGTTGGTACACTCTGAATCAGCTCAAGAATTGTAGAACAAGGACAGCGGCACGAACTCAAGTCTTGCAAGGGATTATCAAGTAGCGCTTGATGGAAATACATGTGCACCCCAGAGATTCCTGGCGGGGAATGGTGTCAGTCTCGTAGTTGCTCCTCAATCAGCAAAAATCGTGGTATCAAAAGAATCAAAAGCATTCATATTTCTGTAGGCATGGTTGCTTGGTTCAAGGGAGTTGGTGTGAAAATTTGTGAACATGTGTACAACATACTAGCACTTATCAGACTCCAGACAAACCATACTTACACGCTTCTTGCAACGAAGTTGCGAAGCATCAGCTTCTCTACCACTTCAAGCCAAAAGTATTTCCTTGTACTTAGCAACTATGGTTTCCATGTATGCTTGCACATCGTACGGGCAGCCAAAAGATTCAGAAACCTAATTGCTGCACTTCGCAACACTCAACTCCAACATGGAACTTGTTCCTCTGTCATGAGAAGTTCTGATCAAATTGAGGACGTTTTGAATTGGCTTTGCACCATATGCCAGATTAAACAAGAATAGAAGTCTTACTGTGTCACCAGGAGTGCAAAAGTGGCGAGGAAAGAAGTAACTTTCTTCCCGGGCCTTGCAGTCGATCTTTACAGAACAGTTGGTAAGCAAGGTAACGTGGTCTAACGAATGGGTAAAGACTTCTCACTTGTGGCATGTTCACATCTTTGTCTATATAAGTCGAAGAACAGAACATCTGAAAGAATCGTTGAACTAGTACAGTAGCATGCCTAGATTGCTTCCCTAGTTGGAAAAATAGAAGCTTGCTAACGCAACCTGCACAACGCATCCTAGGACCCATATAAGGAACATGCGGAGGTAAGTTCAGCACTTAAACAGCGGCTCAAGCACGTAGTAGAAACAAACTACAAAAGCTGAAGCTGTAGGCTTCTTTAGGTTGTCTTTTCATCTACCCTACAGAACAGCAGAAACCAGCATGCTACAAGTACCATTTCCGAAGACACCTACAGTAAATACCCCGCAGGTACAATTACCTACTTGCCCGCTGCACATTGAGATAGCTTTGAAATGGACCCGGCACGATTGCTCAATCCACTTCCAAGATAAGCTGACCTCTGCACTCTCCAGCCCCAGCCATTCATCCATTATGCAAGTAGGCCATTTCGTTCAATGGTTTTTTAAAGGCTGCAATAATGCCTTCCCCCATTGCAGAGGAAGCTGGCTGTTACCAACGATTATAAGAAGGGTAGGGCAGTAGGGCTGGTAGTACAATAAAACAATGTTCTGACTCACCCTTGTGAGCCAAGTATGTTTCTTTCTACAGGAGCCAGGCTTTGCTGATGCATTGTGTGCTATGGTTGGAATGTGACTGTCTTTCCAAGTTGCCACAGAGTATCCATAAATCCTAATAAACAATCCAATACAGCCATCCTGTTTCGCATACAAGCAGTCTAGATCACCGACATCTTTGTTCAAGTGAACAAAACGCAATCTGCATTCAATTATTTGTGTGGTCAGGTCTAACAGTCTATCCAGTGTTGTCAGGAAGACAGAGGCTACATCCCCATGCGCATTATACTGAGACCACTTAACATCCAAGACCTAGGTTAATGCCAGGAAGTATGTGCTCAGACTCATTTCAATCTTAAGACAAAGGCACAACTACAATTGGTGTTCTTGATAGTGATTTTCAAGAGAACCAGTAAGAAATGTGAGGTGCATCAGGAAGAATTAGCTGTCCGAGTGCCAGCAAATCGTCAAGTAAACTCCCAAGGAATAGAACCGCAAGTGTTCCCTTCATTTACCGTAGTAGTTCAAAGGAAAAAGGAAGGTATCAAAAACCGTAATTGGACTTTCCACGGTCTTGTGGAACAGCATGGCTGCAATATCCAATCTACTGGAGCTGAATCTTTGCTACAAATTCCTTCACTGCAGATGGTGCAGTGTTCAATTCTCTTCTTATCTTTGGAATCTCTTCACTTGCTTTTTCATGAGAGGTCTTCCTGCCACTGTGTATAGTGGATGGCATTTTGAATGCATCTGTCCCCATGTGGTCAACCAAAGGAAAGTTGAATACAAAGGTCGCTACACTTGAATAGATGGTGTAATCAGCCACCACAAATGGCGGTACTGCACGGGCTAAGTCGCAGTATGTTGTATTGCAGGGAAACCTTTTTTGTATTCGTTTGGCACTTTCCCGGGTAATTGAATAAATCAGTGTGCCCCAAACAGGATCTCGTCTCTTCCACTTAGTCCATGGCTTGCGATGGTTCTTGAGCATCCCCCACCGCTCCCATAGCCCATTTGGAGTGCCAACACCCAGAATCAGGAGCCCAGCACTCTTGGGTGCTGTAGCCCAAATAAGAGACATGTTCAAGTTGGATCTAAGGCGAATGTCGTCTTCAATGACTACAAATCTGTCCCAACCACGGCGAACTCCCTCGTTGATGGCTCGCAAATGAGAAGTGAGACACCCAAGTTCTTGACTTGTGGGTTGCTTCGTACTTTGTGGAAGCCATGATGGGAACCTTATCCTTGGCAACGAATCTGCACTGATGGCTTGGACTCTGCTTGCTTCCAGATGAAATTTCTCGAACTGTTGCTCCATAAACAGTCTTCTTTCTTTCGCAGATTCACCATTGACGTAAAGATATGGGAAGTTGCTTTTTTCATTGCTTCTTACCGTTTTAGGGAGAGAAAGATGAAGCGACGAGGCGAACTTCAGCCCAAAGAGCACAACGAGGAACGCAATGTAACACGTCCCATCTCGCTTCCAGCTTTTTCCGCCTCCCCATGTATTTTCGCGAGCATTCGTTTTCCAGATCATCTGTTATCTACCGCCGAGTCAGACGCAAGCCGACAGTCATGCAGCTTGCGTAACCAGCTCTGCAGCCGCGGCTATCGGAGGCGGACAATCGAATTTCCACGTCGGATCGAGTTGGTGCGTCAAGCGAACATCTGTCCCAGTTGGAGACAAAACAGTGTACAGCCCCACAATCTCCAAGCCAAGATTCCTTGGACTTCATCTCTCACATGGAAGTGGTCAAGAAAATTTGGCGACTTCGTTGTGGACGGTGCAACAACCTCAAGTTGAACCTGAATACCACGTTCATGACAAAGGGCGTCGTAAAAGCGATCTCTTGTGAAGTGAAGCGAAGTAAAGCAGATGCTTCCCTCTTTGAGCATGTGGGCAGAAGAACGATAAATCTCGTTCAAACATGACGAAACACCAACTCTTCCTTGACTTTTCACATGCAAAGCCAACCATTTGAGAGTACCAAACTCCTCCTAGGGATGATTGACAGCTCCATCCTAGCTGTGCAATCGCAAGTGCGCCTCATTCTTGACAAACCACGGATGCCATTCATACGCAAACAAGTTTGCAATTTCTACAAGCTACAGAGCGTCGATTGAATTGAGCGGAGCATCACGGCCTCAGAACCATGTGATACTTTCCAACACACTGACGGCATGATAAAGATTAAGAGTCTCTTTAGAAAAGTTGCGAATCGAAAGTGAAAATGGGAGGTGAAAGCTTTGAACTCGAAGTCAACTCGCCTAGTGAAAAGTACGCAACTGCATTCTCGATATTACGTTCGAGACAGGGGCATCTTTAAAAATGATAGGAACGAATTGACGAGGAAGTAAAACAGGCAAGCAACTTCAAAGCAACCGGTCAGCTACGCATGTTGTATCGAAGCACACGTGGATGCTTTAGCTGCTTGAGGCTGCAAGGGATGCCTCTTTTCCCAGTTTGCGTACATTGCAGATGCATTGCAAGCGCTAGAGTAAAACATACAATCCCCACATTTCTCTTTTCCAACGATTTTTGTCTAAAATTTGGGCGATCTATGCCTCAAAACGCATTTACCAAGTTTGCATCAAACTTTCAATTATTATGGCCCAAGGAGCGCAAGTACAAAGACCTCGTTGCTATCACACGTAAGCATATCTTGAGTCTATTGACCAATTCTAAAGTTACAAGCATACTACGAGTATTCTGCGAAGGGTAGACGAATCTTGAGCAGAAAATCCTATTGACTACAATGACGCTGCTCAAGTGCATTTAGCTTGAGCGGAAAATTAATTTGTGTTCCCATTACTTTGGAAACATGACGCTCTCTCCTCACAAACTTACCATCGAGCACACTTGTCTTCAATACCCTACGAGAGGGATATTTGCGGGAACCCAGCAAGGCCATGTCCCTTCGGTATCAATTGCAAGAGGAGGTAGGGCTTTGGCAAAACCCGGTTGATCGAACGCTCCCTTTGAGACTTTTTCCTACATGATCAGATGAGCTACTTCAATTGCAACGTATTGAGACCCCTAGCACTTCGGCGACAAAGCGGAAGTTCTGAGGAGGGATCACGGAAGTCGAGGATCACACGCACAAGAATCGACTAAACATATAAAGGTAACTCCCATCTAGATGAATTTTAGAGTCTAAATGTGACCAACAACCATACTTTGGTCTGTAACGCTATCTAGAAACTCGCCAACTTGTCTTGCGGAGGCTTCAAAACGTTCTTCCTTCGCGTGAAGTATTGCAAGTTCCTCTTCAGCATGGTCTTCTTAACGTCACTCTAGTAGAACAAGTGTACCTTTTGCAAGCCTCCACCCCAACAAATTCCAACTTTCAAGGGATTTCATACGTTGGCGAGGCAAGGAACGGAGACAAGAAAGCTGTGGCCGTGAACTTTACAAGTCAAGGGAAACCACCACAAAGTAAGAACGAGGAAGCCCACTCCTTTGAGTACACACCGCTCATGAGCCTTCCTTGGGTCCAACATACTTCTTGGACGTTGTGTACCACATTCGACTTGGTATCAACTCGTGTGGTACGCAAATTCCATACCACCTTGCAAGACGATGACTGATTTGCACTGTTACGATTTCGTGTGGGCATTCAATCTTGGTTGGCCACCTTTTAAAACAATTAAAATGTGTGAGCACCGATTTCTCCTCCTGTACAAAACCATCATTGATATTTTCATGCACCAATCTGTCACATGAGAGCAAATGCTCGTGGGGATACTCGAAACGTAATGTCGAACTTTTGACACAAGGCGGCACATCTCTAGAAAGTGCAAATTCGTATAGGAAGAGAACTAAGCATGATATTCGATCATTCCATCGCATCTTCCATCCTCTTTCGCGAATGAATGAACAAACTCCCGTCCACGTAGCCCATCATATTCGCTTGTGGTTGTATGTCCTCCAAAAGACGTTTGTGGATGCTTCGTGCCCTTGATTCGTAGAAAATTCTAGACTCATGGCATGTGTATCATTGTTTTGGATTTCCAACGTAGGTATAGCCCACGGGTATTCGATGCTTGTTCGATTGAAAAAAAGGTAGCATATTCAATGCTCAAACATATTTCGTTTGGCGGAGTATATCTAAATGGACTTCTTCGTTGGGGTTCTGTTTTTCATTAGGGTGTTTCATTGCTTGCGCTCTTGTTATGGTTGCGAAGTTCTTCTCGCTGACAAACGTGTCTTGACGGAGGATTATATTGTGGAAGTATCGAATTTAACGTTTGCCATCGCCAAGAACTACGTAGCCGCAACACCAAGGTTAATGGAAGCATATTTTGCTGTATTTAAAAGGGCGTGATTTATATCGGTTTCATGGTTAGAAGTGCGTTGTGCACTCCGTGCGGCATGAGCATGTGATGCTCTTCTTTGGACACAAAAGGTTATGCAAACCGTTGGGTGCAAGCGTGGCAACGGAAGCTTTATCTCATCTTGCAAAAACAATATGCTTTCTTTGCATCAACCATCGACCACACAAATGCTTTATTTGACATTAACGACGCAAATCACTTAGAGGAAACGCTTTTGTTGGATCTTTTGCACCGCTTGCACGTGCTATTCCCTAAAGATACTCCAAAGGGAGGCTCATCGCTATGTAAACGTGCTCAAGTGTGGCCTGTGACACTTGTTTACCTTCAATTGTGCTACATCGTGGTATAATCAAGTGGGGCGGTGGTTGTGGGTGTTCCATAAACGTGTGCACAGTCGCTTGTCTACGAGACTTGTGATTGATCAAACGATTTTTGAAACAGTGTCAATGGAGCATTTGCAATGTTCGCGACGAAATTCGTATCCACCATTGTACCCTACAACTCTTGCACCTCAAACTCGATTACAAGGTTTTGCATTCCTTGTGGCACAACCGTCATATCATCGCAAGTGACAACATTTGTCGAAAAGTATCATAATACACTCACTACGTATTGAAGATTCTTACAGCATTGGAAGGGATCCTTGGTAGGGCTCCAACAACCTCGAAGGTCACCCTCCCCAACGAGAAATCTTGACTTGCTTCTTGGCATTCGATGCCTAGACGGGAAAGATTGCTCTTCTCATTTGAGTACTTGGTGTTTTTCTTGTACTTATTTCGCATAGCCGTCCTTTGGTGTCCACCACGAAGTGAGCAAGCGTGCTATTGATGAAACTAGTCTTATGCATTACGTACAATTATTACGCACCCCACGCATGTGTGGTGTCGAAACTCGCTAGATCCTTTCTACGCCAACCATTTGAGTATTTGCAACTTTTCTACTTGTTGCAAGCTTGCGCAACTTTCTCGTTCCGTTCTTGAAGCTCGAAAGTGGAATATTTCCAAGCGTACCCAATTTTACCACAATCATCTTGTAAAGCACTCCACCGTGGACTAGGTTTGAAGTTGCAAGATATGGGAAGTGCTTGAAATCTAAGAAAAGTGTTTGCTGACAACACAGTGAAACCTCAATACCTGCCCGTTGCATCCAAGAGGCGAGGCCGCGTCCCTGTAGACTTTCTAAAGACTTCGCATTGCTCTACTTTAGGTCGAGATGAACTCTTTGGACATGGTAGACGATAGATTATTTACTACTGGGTGTGGCCAACAGAAAATTGGCAAATGTGCTCGATACGCTTGATTGGCCTCGTTCAAACTATTCGTATAGTAGTATTACCAATACTGCGATACACACTCTTACGAACATACGAAGAACGTACATTCACCCACCAGTTTGCTCCATACTCCAAATCACGTGAATTCATGCAACATCTTTTGTGTAACACCGTTAAGTTCAAACAGCTCACTCCGCTCTCGAGCACCCTCATGCTTAAGCTGCTTATGAAGTGGATCCTTCGATTCTATTCATCTCGTTCACATCAACTTTCCCCTCCATGCAAGTCTTCACGCATTATACTTCAAGCAACGAAGAGGGTGAGTGTCCCCTAGGCATTCACTCATGAAGATGTAGAAAAGGTTGAGAAACATCCGCAACTTGCTGTTGAAAACTCTGACTAGAGAAGAAGAATTTTTCGCTTCCACATAAGGTTGACGACATTGCCATTCAAGATGACCGGTGCTTCAAAAATTGGAATCGTTGTAGAATACGAGCGTGTGGAAGCAGATCATTCTCCAGAAAGTAATGTTACAAGACCAAGACCTGCCTACTATTGCAAAACTTGCTCCAAAACCAAAATGTCGATTCTTTCCACGGTAAACACATCACCTAATACATGTTCAAGCATCAAACAAGTGCCAAGCACGTGTGCAAATGTTACGTAGAGTCAATACACCAACACTTGCCGTACTTGTTTCAACCTTGAATAACATAGCTACAGAAGAGGGGTGGGCATGGTCATTGATATGGTGGGCGAATCTTGTCGTTTTTGTAGCCTCCATAAAGAACTTGTGGAGGCCGACTAGTGCCTAGCAAGCGATCAAACACTTTTTAAGTTGCCCTCCTCGTACAAACTTTTGCCCCACATTTAATTGAAGCTTGGCATTGAGTTTCCAATTGCTTGTGTACGAAAGTCAAGCCTTCGAAGCCGGGCAGCAAGGAGCATTAAGAAAAGCCTCCAAATGACGAACTTCACTACTCAAAGGGAGAGGTTCGAGAAAACTCGAGTCATTGAACCAAGAGGCGTGAACCTCATGGACTATTGTTTAGAATTAGGTGTCATACCAAACGCAACATATTTGGAGCCAAAGGGAATGAGTGGATCACCGACATTCAAAAAGTAAACGCTCACAATGTCATTTGCGAGTGAAGAGGAAGGAATCGTTCATGTGCGCAGCGCACCTCGGGTAAATTCCCTTGAAAGTAGATAATACTCCCTCTTAAGACCCCTCCATAGGGAGGTGGATGGAGAGCTAAGGCACAAACCCATTCATATTATGGCTTCCCGTTTGATGAACACAACGGCATTTCGGCCAAAGAGAGACGACGTAGCCCACCGTCTTCTCCGTTTGACGACCTCAAAGGAGTGCAACACAACTCGTTACTGACAACTTTCACGGTTCACACAACTTCCAAAAGGACCGCCATAGAAGATTTGTCTAGAACAAAGTCTAATCGTCGTGTTTTTGCAATAGGCCCCCCATCGAACATACGCGGAGGGCTCGAAGTGATACTCGTGTGTTTTTTTCACTCAAGACCTCTGCACGTTTGCTTTTCACTCCTTTGCTTCGTATCATTCAATCCTCACAGCTGTTCAATCTTTCTTGATGCATCGCTGCACCCTCAAACCAAACAACTGCCGAAGTACAGAAATTCACCGTTATTGCAAGTTCACCAAGTGCCGGCTTCCCACCCATTGTTGAAGTTGTGAGAGCTGCGGCATATAGGAGTTGAGAGGATGAACGCTCGCGCCTTTGCAACCATTCCAACGCACGATACGACAGTTTTTCTCCGGCGTTGAATTGCCGGCGGTGCCGACCGTCGTGGGTTGGAGAAGCTTCTCCGCGTTGTCGGTAGGAGCACAGGGGCACCGCCCTTGTGCCACTTTTTGGGCGGACGAGTCCCTCGTCCTTGCGTTCTACCACGTCGTGCTTTCCAAACGAATGGGGCATGAATCTTCCTCATCTTGGACGCGCTTTGGCGTGGTGGGCGTGTTGTGCTCCTTATCCTCGTGTCTCCTGCATGTTTGTGCCACTATGAGGGGTGTGACGTTTGGAAACTAGCCTTTTTTGGCCTGTTTGAGAGTCGAAATGGGAATTCGTGCCGTGCGGCTACGCGATGTATTTGGGTTGTGATTTTTCAACGGAACATATCTTCGACTTCCACTGTTTCTTTTGAGGTCTTGTATGTGGCTGCGGGACACGTGGTCGGGGAGATACGTGGTCAAACGCGTCTGTGGAGGAGCCAGAAGCATCCTATTTGCGGTGCGCATAGGTTTTGGCCCACAATATCGCGCGAACGCTGTTTGGGACTACGCAAATGTTCCCATTGGATTACGGACGTCGGGATCTATGGAATGAAAGGTTATTTGTGTCAATCCAACACGTACATCGAAAGGTACAGAGGATCAAAGTTCATCTACCTCACCAGTAGGAAAGGGAACACCAACGGACCCTAGCAGGGAAACGGACGGAATCGCCGCGTCATGGCTACGGAACCGAGATTCAGGGCAAGGTCGCTCGATCGAAAAGATGCAACGCATCACGAAGAGCAACTTTCATCAAACGATCCGTCCATGATTCGATCGTCTTCGCCAGGCACGGGCACACACTCAAGCACCCCTCCACTGCCCGCCAAAAAAAGTGGCACAGGTGTGCACCGTCCTCCTCGAGACGGATGCTGGAGAGCGAGTGTCGAAGAGGAGCTTCGGACTCTGGTGGGATTGGTCGGTCCTCTGCGGGGATGGTCCGTTTGGACCCGATCGAATCGAAGAAGAATCCTCGATCGAAGGAGGAGGGAGTTGGCGGTCCACCTTGGGACAACCCTTGAAGAAAGGAGTGTGATGCTCTGGTTCAGGACGAAGGAACCACAACACGAATGCATGAAGGGGTGTTGCACGTGGAAACGTTGGCGCGGACTCGGAGGAGACAGGAAAAACACAAGAGTGGGAAGGAAAGGAGATAAGAGACGAGCCACCTCACTCAGCCGACGAAACACGGGGGATCGGACAGCCCATCCGATCCAGCGAGACGAAACCCAAGGGAAGAAACACTTGCTCGAGCAGGTCGCTTTGGATGCTATGGATCCCTCCAATCGTTTCAGGAAAGATTGTGTGCTCTTCTACTGCCCGGAAGCAGAAGAACTCGCCAAGAAGATTGCAAGGGAAAGCGATTGCATTGAACTTGGAGACATCTCCTGGCAGAAGTTCTCCGACGGGTTCCCCAACCTATACGTCAGAAATGCCCTCCAGATAAGGAACAGGCATTGCGCCTTCCTTGCCAGCTTCCATTCGCCACACGTCATCTTTGAACAGCTCTCAATCATCATGGCACTGCCAAGGCTGTTTATTGGATCTTTCACATTGGTATTACCCTTCTTTCCTACAGGAACTGCGGAACGGATGGAAGATGAAGGAGACATTGCAACTGCTCACACCCTTGCACGTATTCTTTCGCACATTCCGCTTTCTAGGGGTGGACCTGCTAGTCTTGTGGTGTTCGACATTCATGCGCTGCAGGAAAGATTTTATTTCGGAGACTCGGTACATCCCTACTTTGCCAGTGGGGTACCTTTGTTGAGGGAACGATTAAGTCAGTTTGAAGACAAAGACAACATTGTGATTGCATATCCTGACGAGGGAGCATGGAAGCGTTTTCATTTCTATTTTGATGACTATCCCGAGCTTATATGCACCAAAGTAAGGGATGGTGCGAAGAGGATCGTTCGTTTGAAAGAAGGTGATCCAAACAAGAAGCATGTGGTAATAGTGGATGATTTGGTGCAGTCTGGTGGGACGCTGCTGGAGTGCCAGAAGCTGCTTGCTACACTAGGTGCGCAACACGTCAGTGCATACGTCACCCATGGGGTGTTTCCAAATGCATCCTACACCAAATTCATGCCCGAGGAGAACGGAAATGCCAAGGAAGGATTCAAATACTTCTTCATCACGGATTCGTGCCCTTTGACTGTGAAGAACTGCAGTGGGAGGCGTCCGTTCGAAGTTCTCTCCCTCTCCAGACCCATCGCAGAAGCATTGTTGACTTGATGGATCCATCATAAATCAAGCATCTGGTCGTGTCCATCCACCAGTTGTGCATACTTGTGTTTCATGCTCTTCAGTGTCCCATCTTCCGCGTATCACGATCCCTTTGAATGGCCCCTGTCAATCAGGTGCAACCGTCTCTTTCATTTTTCAGGCTGCCATTCCGTTCTCATAATGGATTCAAGGGATCTGGACAGGCGGCAAGGTTTTCTTCTTGGACATTTGCACCGACAAGCACTGCACGAGGGTGGCATCACACACATCTTCCACTTCTCGCGTCTTCTTCGGCACGTGTTTGTGCATCGCTGGTTCGTCCCATGCTGCATCCAAGGCTTCTCCACGGACCTTCAGCTGCTCGCACGTGCTCCATCGCTACGTCAGTCTCACGATCCACGATCCGTGACCTCGTCAGGTACGTTCCTGCACCGTTCGGACGGCTTACCTCCGCTTCGAGTTGTTTCCACGACAGCAGATCCATCGTGTCGCACACAAGACACGCAGGTGTGCACGCAAGTCCACCACGACGTCAAACTACGCCGAACCTGTGTCTAGGTTCGAAGCATGAGTTCCCTTCTCAGCCACGAGGTTCGACGTGATCGGATGGATCTGTGGAAGGATCACAATGCATTCGATGGGTGGATGGATGGATGGATGGATGGATGGATGGAACCCCAAGGCATGTTGGAGAATGGAAACCTTGGTTGCAAGGTGGTTGAACACGTGGGGACAACCATGGTGGAATGCATTGCTTGGGAGGAAATCTGGGAAAGCGTACGCGTGCGACGGATGATGTGCGATTGGTACCATACGAAAGGTGCAACAGCGTGGTCGATGCATGGCTGCAACGCAACGCCGCTTCATTCAATTGAGACTAGGAACAACCAAAGAGGGATCCCAGGAGCTAAGCCTCATTGGGGCGAACGGGCCGTTGCCCTTTCTCACATCAAAACGTACTAGTGTGGCTCTTAAGAGCCACCACTCTCTCTCCAAATTCTTTTCCTTGACAACCCGCACTCCGAACTCCAATAGAAGATCGACGGAACGACTTGTTGCGAAAAGTCGATTTGGAGGTAGAGAGCACATACTTGCGGGTTCTCGTTAGAAAGTCCAAGTTGCCTTGAATCAGTATTTCCCATCGCAAGTTACCAAATTTGCTAGGGAAAGATTCCCGAAGAAGATGAGATCAGAAGCAATGGTGTTCCCTTATGGTCGAACATAAACATGCCCCTCGGTCAATATGGACATGGGATCGTTACAAGGTTCGTCTTAGAAACGATAGCCACTATCCATCCTTTCAAACAAGTGCCATCGTCATTGCGATCGTTTCAATTCGAGAGCAGTTTTAGTAGTTCGTGCAAACAGAGAAGCACCCATGAGACTTGTAGACCCACATGGTCCAATGGGAAACTATTTCGCAAGAACCTATTCCTAGCTCTCGAAGCATTATGTAGGCATATTGATCGACGGGAACCGAGGAGGGTATGGCAGCAAATGCATCGAACTACAGTCGGAGCCCTTAGATCTCATCTCACGATGAAAGAAGCGAGTTGTGGGTCCATCATCCACCGCTTCCACGGTGATTTTGGATGGGATCCAATGCTTGCGTTGCAACCACCCGGAGGTTGGAACAAGCGCATTGGGGATCTACCCGCTTGTGTGGTTCGTATCCGCATCCGCTTCTTCTTTGTGTTTGTCTTCATGGAGTTGGCACGGCGGATTGTTTTCGCCCAAGCCTCGTCTCCGTGGGATTGCCCGTCCCGTCGATCGCGATCTTCCCTCGTCCTCCCATCGACATCTTTGCCCGTGATCTCGATAACGCCTCGTGCACTCCTCGTCCCAGCTCGTCCAGGGTCTCAGGGAGGTTCGGCACGGGGCAGGGATGGAAGTTATCTCTCGAGTTAAGTGAACTGGCGGCGGCCCACAATCGTCCATCGAAGCCATCACGAGCCGCACTTGCTTGTGCGTCGTTGTTTCAACATGAAGGTGCGTCGCATGCGACGAAGCGAACGGGAAGATGAGATGCATCCTGCTGGACGTGGACGTGGTTGGACGGCGGTGGACGAGCCACGCGAACGCGAAGACGGCCGACCTCGACGGACCAGGGTTTCCTCTGGAAGATGTGCAGGACCTGCTGCGGACCACGACGATCGCGAAGGACGTTCGTGCAGACATACGATGGAAGACGTGACGTGCCCAACCACATGCAGCTGTCCGATGGCATGTATGCTGACTAGAATCGTGTTGCATTGAACGCGCAGATGAACATTGCCAACCCCGCCACTGGCGCGCAGAAGAAGGTGGAGATCGACGACGATGCCAAGCTGCGTGCGGTGTACGACAAACGTATCGCACAAGAAGTGGAGGGCGATGCACTCGGAGAGGTACGCACAACGTTCGACACACGTCGCACGATCGAACACCTGCGGACCTAGTGCAGTTGGGATCGGATGCTATTGCTTCTCTCGTCTACGACGGACGTACAGTTGAAGAGACGACTGACGCGAAAGGTGCGTTTGCTGCTTCGGTATGTTGCAGGAATTCAAGGGCTACGTCTTCAAGATCAAGGGCGGGCAGGACAAGGAAGGCTTTCCCATGAAACAAGGTGTGCTGGTGCCATACCGCGTCCGCCTTCTTCTAAACAGGGGCGATCAGTGCTTCCGTGGTCACGGAAGGCGCGATGGAGAACGTAGGAGGAAAACAGTGCGAGGGTGCATTGTTTCGCCCGATATCTCTGCCTTGAACCTCGTGATTGTGAAGCAAGGGGAAAACCCGATCCCAGGCCTCACTGATCGAGAGGTTCCCCGCCTACGCGGGCCCAAGAGGGCTTCCAAGATTCGTAAGCTCTTCAATCTTACCAAGGAAGATGATGTGCGCAAGTATGTCAACACGTACAGGAGGACATTCGAGGTGAACGGAAAGCAAAAGAGCAAAGCTCCCAAGATTCAGCGCCTTGTCACTCCACAGGTCCTTCAACGCAAGCGTAGAAGAATTGCCTTGAAGAAGGAAAAGCTTGCAAAGTCAAAGGCTGAAGCAGCGGAGTATCACAAGCTTCTTGCACTGAGAGTCAAGGAACAGAGAGAGCGACGCAGTGAGTCACTTGCGAAGAAGCGTGCAGAGAGGGCGTCTCTTGCCTCATGATTTACCTGATCCCTGGCCGCGTACTTTGTAATCAAAGTGGCTGCTATTTCTCGATGCTTTTCTCAAACCTTCATCACGCCACAGTTTCCCCATGTCAATTGTTTTGTTGAACTCTTGCCATTACTGTTCTATTTTCCATCCGATGGTTCTACGATTACTTGGTTTCATTTCTGCCACCTGTTATACACATTCTGTATCACAGCTGCGTTTGTTAGAGCAGGAAATGATTGATTATCAAAAACAGTGATGGCTTCACTAGTGTCACCCATACCTCGCATCACATTGTTGTATCCCTTGACATATTCTCTACACATGTGCTCATCAGCTGACTTCTACCCTCGTCTTCGTAATTAAGGCGATCGAAATCAATGGCTTCAAAGGACCGGACTCGAACTGATTTCACTAGACACTTGGAAACAAGGCCGTGTGATTGTTATCTTGCAAGATGTTTACATGCAAGTGGTTTGATTACGAAACTCCTAAGGTTGCTTCTCGTGGACAGGTGCGTTGAGAGATCAATCGCAAACCACCACTTGCAATACTTGCAAAATTCTCGTCATAATGTGCGTTTTAAACATCATTTGCCCTACGGTGCAAGCCTACTTTGATAGTTGGCAAAAAGCATAGGCACATGCATTTGCTTTGGATGCCACTTGGTCTTCTTGTCGTTTCTTATATGTAAACAGTGCAACTCCGCAATGAGCTCTAAGCTTGCAAGGCCATGTGAACGATGCCATTTAATCAACAAAATAGTTCCGTGATACACGAGGGCAATAGCTTCCACACAACTTGAGTTCGAAGCATGAAAGGGTCACATTAGGGCACGATATTACACTGCAATCCACTTCCCTTTCAATAGCATTCCTCTTGTTGCAAAGACCACCTTCCTTCCTTTGATGCGACAAGGTGGCTCTGAGTCCTAGTTCTTAGAATAAATGTCAGTGGACGCAAGCTTGGAGTTTGTTACGAATTGCTAGATGTACTATAATTTGTACAATTGGTTCACCCGCCACCACGAGGTACGTGCGATGTTGGGAGCGAGGGAGGCGGATGATGGATAGTAGTTGGCATCCGGCTTCAGAGGCGGAACGGCTTTACCAAACGACAACCACAAGGAGAGACCAAGATGGCTAAGGACGACCCAAAAATTTGGTTGAGACTACCTTGGAGGACGAGGAAGGACAGGGACCGATTCCACCTCACCCTTGCGTAAGTCTTGCGTGGATGTGCTATGAGAGCTCCCGCGCCTTCAAGGCATGTGATGCAAAGGGTATTGGCCAGCATCGTTCTTGTCTTGAGCGCTACTTGAAATGGTTGGTACGTTTCAATGACTTGCACCTTCTCGTATGTCTAGTTTTGTATTTGGTAAACTCGAGACTTTTGGGGACTAAGTTTCTCCAACATGTTTGATTGGGGAACGAAATGATCGATGCCATGGTGAGAAGCAAATGGAATGGATGGGTTTTTCACTTGCACCAAGTCTCCATCTTTCGTCCTTCGAAGTTTTCATTCCATGTGGTTTGGCTCCACGATAGGAACGCTTCCTACCAAACGTCCGCCTACTAGAAGCTTATATCCTTTTCGAGCTATTTCTTGTCTCCGGCTTGTGGAAGCGCGCACAAGCCGTTTCCATCATTCTAAAGGTATTTGACGATAGCGCATATCAAGAGCTTTCGAAGAACGGGTGCATTTTTGAATAGAGTTTGTACTCACGGAGGTACGGAGGGGCAAAGCTCACCTAACCCATGTACACAAAGCGAACACCAAGGGACCCCATTCGTGAAACGGACATCATTGTTGCATCATGGATCGACAAGGGAGTTTCTGTGCCACATTTTCGGTGAGAAGATGGGATGTAAGATGTAGAAGAGTGTCAATTGAATGCTCGAGCTCGGTTACATATCTTCCTCGACAACATGGGTTCATCCACATGCATTCCTATGTTCCCACCAAAGAAATCGGCATTTGTATGGCCACCACTAGAAGATATATACCTAGTGGTGAGGAGACAAAGGGGAGGTATCTATTGTTTGGATCTTCAAGGTGCAAAGGCCTCACGATGGAAGGTGGGGCACATGATCGCAAGGCGCTCTTCAAAGGTTTATGGGGCCGACTTAGACCATGCATTGCTTAGGGTCACCTAAAGGACTCGTTACTTGACTTGAAAATAGATGCTCGACTTCGATACATCTAAAAGGCGTGCTTTTTCGGATCAAGATTGTCAATTGTGTTCAACGAGCGCTTGGAATGACTTGAGGCAAGGAGAGTTGTCACATGTGGTCGGCATTTAAGAACGCCCCCAACAGAGGCGGTCTCTTGCCATCCTTGAGAGACATATCGGCTTCTTTGCGACATTTAAGTGTGTGAAAGGACGACGTCTTAAATGTTGCTATGCTCGACCCTCTACAATGGCATAACTCGAAGTCCCTCCTTCCTATTTCTTACTAGTGGGCTGCAAATCGATTTCCGCATGGGCCGTTAAGATGCTTCGTGAGAACCATGATGAGGACTCACCCCTCCTCAAAGCAAACGGACAACACATTCTACGAGTGATGCCCTTCAATAACATCGTTTCGCTTGATCCTAAGGATGTCGTAAGTGTGCTACGAGCGAGGTTTTCCCTCTCCGTCGTAGTACACAATGATGAAACAAGAAAGTTCTTTAGTATTTCTAAACAAGTGTCCGTAAAGGTTGGTTGGAACACGCGTGGTCTTGGTGATTTGGTTCGTTCGTGGAGGGACGACTTAAAGTATCTCTTTCTCATAGGAGGGGTCTCTTCGATGTGTCTTCCCGCCCTAATCTCGGCTACTATGGAATGCACCAAAGAGGTTTTCGAGAAGCGTCTGCTAGGTTAGCCGTCACGCCAAGGTGGAAACTTGACATGGAGGTGCGAGGCACAAGTTGCTCGGCAAGTTCTTAAGCTTGTTCAAGCACGGAGAGGAACCCCTTCTTTTTTCTGAGCTACCTCCAAGGAGAAGGTCCATACGTAACCTTCCAAGGCTACTCCGTAGCGTGAGATTGCCGTGGACTTCCTGCCCGCAATTGGATGGCTCATGAGACTTGACACGCTTGCTCATATTATATGCAACATCTCCACCCTTGAATCCCGATACGAATTTTTGGATAGACTTGCGCATGAGAGCTCTTGAATTCGATTCGAATTGATCGAGTAGAACTCGGTTTGCACACCAAGTGTTCATGAAATGTACATCTTTAACGGACTTACCAATGATTAAGACTAGCTATGCTAACACTTACCTTTTCCTTTTGTGCATCGGGATGGGACTTGCATCGTTAGAGGCCCCACGAAGGGGAGCGGCAACGTGTTTGCGAGCGAGTTTTACGGAGCACAACGTTTGAAAGGCACATAGGCGTTGAAACTTTCTTCACACGCACAGTACCTCGATAGCGTTGTTTGCATGCGTACGATTTGGTGGAGTCGACGATTGATGGCTTTTATTTGTTGTAACACTTGCTACTTTCTAGGTTTCTACCAAGTGCACTATTCAACGAGTTTGCAGGTTACGATGGTGCCGTTTTGCGTTCCTACCTTACATTGGCTTCAAGGCGTACATTTTCCTTGTAAAGATGAACTCCACATATTGTGCCTTGCAACACTTTGTCGAAATTATTTACTTCGAGTGAAATTTGGGAAATATAACAATACTCGCATAAGTTCATTGAACCGTCCCATGCTCTAAGTTGTCGTGATTAGTGCTTCTTCCACCGTTTCTGCGTAGATCTGCTGTGTTTATGGGATTTATCTTTTTCATGTGCTATAATGCTTTCTATATTGTTTGCTATGATGCATCTTGAAGCCTTTCGTGCTCCAAGTCAACGTAGAATTCGACGATTCGATCTCACGAGAGGGTAGATTTTCATCTTCCATTGTTGCAGAGCTTTTGTTGCTTGACTTTGCATGTCCGAAGTATGGTCGGGTGCATCTTTAACTTACGTACAAAAGGTAAGTGCGTTCTTCAATGGTCGGTGCCTATTTGTAGAACCATTTCCATGTGAGTGGAGGGGTTTTCCCTTGGTGCAAGATGTTGGTCGTAACGAGTGCAGCTATCAACAAAAGTGACTTGCCAACACATGAAGAGATGTAGATGTGGTGGAACCCGATGGTAGTAGTAAAATCATTATACGGCTCAAAAGTGTAAGCATAAGTTGCCGTATATAGTTTGGCAAACAATTTCTCCCAACTTGCCTTGTGTTGCGAAGAAGGCATCCATAGGCGCATGCCTGTGTACTCGGGATTTTCCAAAAAGTAGTTGGACATGATTTCGCTTGGACAGATGGAATTTCATGGAAGTGTGAAATCCCTCCAAACGAAAGATGCATATGTATTTGCTCAAATGTTTGTCAACGCAAGATTACATACATCTTGGATGGTAGCACGGCAATACCTATCACGTCACCACCTCCATCCACTTTTCTCTTTCTTTCAACCGGACGTCTATGGTGCAAAGACGACCTTGCCCGTCTTCTCCAACACCGCTACAACGTTGGGGTGTCGCCGATCCGGTGTTTTGTCCACCAACGCGGTGACATCTCCAAGGCCACCTTCGTCATCGACGTCTTCCCACTCCCATCCTTTGGAGAAAAAACTCCACATCGGCGGTCGTGCATCGCACGTGAACGAATCGACTGGTCCAACTTGATTTGGGACGTGTTCCTCTTCGTGTCGCTGCATCGAAGCACGCGAGACGTGTGCGAGCGCTTGCATTCGAAAGAAGGAAGGATTCACCAAGGAAAGGTCGCACCTGCCAGCTTCGATGAAGCTTTCCGACCGACATCTCGTCGAAGACGAGGACGCCGACAAGCTCGTGTTGGGTCCAGACTTCGAAGAAGCAAACGGACTGTTGAACGACGAAGTGAGGATCGTGCTGGAAGCGTTGGTGAAGTCCAAGCGAGACGAAGGGAGAGAAGTGCCGCCGCTCTTGGAACGTTCCTTGGCGTACGCCACACGTCTCAGCGTGTACCAGAACCGACCTACCCTCGAAGCAGCCAGAGAAGTCGTGCAGCGAGCAGGTCTGACCGGAATTCAAGCCGGTACCATTGGAAACCTGACACCAGGATCCGTGGAGGAAGCGTTTGCACTGGTGCCTGGATTACGCTTGACCTTCCCAGACGAGACCGAAGAAGAAAGAGAGACGTCACATGATGCTCTGCAGAGCATCCTGGAAGGCTTGGAGAAGTACAAAAAACACACCTGATCCAATTGTGGAGTTCGCTATCACAATTTTATGTACCGTTCATCGTACTCAGGGAACATTGGACGTTGCATCAAGAGCACTACGCACACCATTGGTTTAAGAATTGCACGACGGAACTCTACCAAAGTGTAAGTAGTTTTGCCTAGCTAGAGCAGAGTGCTGTGCGAGGGACGTATCTGTTACGTTTTGAATGCTTGTGTAAGTTCTGCCATGTTTGCTTCGAATGGTGGTAGGGAGGACTGTGTAGGGCTCATGAAGATTGCACCCTTTGGAATCCATTCTCTTTTTAGACATTTTGGCATGCTTAAGCGGTGCCCCACCGTGGATCGGATGCATGATAGAGGCCCTATTATTTCTTCCAGCAAGTTGCCCACCCCTTTGAACGATGATGGGGAGTAGAATATATTCCGTTCTTTGCTTGCTTTTGGATGGTCTGCAGGGAACATGCAAAACTCTGTATCGTCTCACTTCTTTCTTCTGTGATTGTATCCAGCGAAACTTCTGCCTTGTACTCTCCTCAGTGGGTTCAGAGTCTGGAATGGTGCTATAGCAGCGAGCCCGTATTAAGGAGTAGGTTTGAGCAGCATAGGAGGTATGTTGACTTCCGATGTTGTCCAACACGAGGCAGTGCCTTGCTGCCATTTCTCACTGGCATCGTACCACAGCTGGTACACTTTTTGCTCGACATCCACTGGTTGTAGCAATGTGATTGCTCTGCCATTGTACACTGCTGGAATGCACCTCCACTGAAAAAAGGGCGTCGGGGTCCAAGGATGCCCTCGTTGGTTGTTCCTAGTTTCGATTGAATGAAGCGACGCTACTTTGCAAACATGCATGGACCAAGCTGTTGCATCTCTCGTATGGTACCAATCGCACCTCGTCCTCTGCACGCGTACGCTTTCCTTCATTTCCTCCCAAGCAATGCATTCCACCATGGTCGTCCCCATGTGTCCAACCCCCTTGCAGCAATGCCTTCCATTCTCCAACATGTCTTTAGGATGTATTGATGGAATGCATTCAGTTCCACAGATCCATACGTCCTCGCTCCATGTTTGTGGGTGAGAAGTGAACTGGAAGAGAAGGAATCAACGAATTGAACAAGGTGGAAATGCAAATGGCAAAGTGTCGGTGAAAGCGACGATGGAAGGCGGCACGAGCAGCGATGGCGCGTGCTGCTTGCGGGATTATGGGAGGAGGAGCACGTCTTGCGGATACTGCGAGGTCGGCACAGCGACGGCACATCACGTGGAAGTCGGGACGTTGGACGTGGTGCAGTACCAGAAGCTCCTGAACCGTGGATGGAGGAGATGTGGAATGTGGTTGTATCAACCGGTGCTGGAAGCTTCGTGCTGTCGCACCATCGCCATGCGAGTGCGTGCAGTGGATTGGAAACCCAACAAAGAACTGAAAAAGTGCTTGCGAAGGATGGATGCGTACCTGAACGGAGAGAAAAGAAACAAGGCTGGGAAGTTGGACCACACCCAAGCAGTGATAGACACAAAGAAGGACGAGACCAAGAACATGTGCGAAAACGCCTTGGAAAATGCCTGGAAACGTTGCATGGAGTCGACAAACATGGACGAGACGAAAAGTCCAGCCTGGAAGGTGACAGCACCGTCCAGAAAAGCCTGTGCCAAGTTCCGCATGGACCTTTGCTGCAGCACCCCTTTCTCATTGGCTGCTTGGTTGCAGAAAAAGGGAGAAACCATCGATCCTCATACCATCGCAATGGATGTGGTCAAGAACCTCCAGACAGAGGGAACCCCGATCGAGAGAGTGCAAGCGGAGCGAGGATTCATCAACATCTTCTTGTTCAAGGGAGATGAGGTCCAGAAGGATGAGGAAGAACGTCCAAGAAAAATAAATCGAATGGCCATCGGAGAATGCAATGGTGTGGCCAAGGAGAACAAACAAATGCAAGAGAAACACAAACTAAACATAACAATTGTCCCTGCTAGATTCGAAGAAGAGGCGTACGAACTCTTTTACCTCTACCAGACCCAAATTCACAAGCAAGCACCATCCACCGTATCCAGGTCCCATTATCTTGACTTCCTGGTCAGCACCCCTTTTCCATGTTCTGACACTACTTCAGCTTCCGTGGAGACCAGGCAAGGTCCTTCTGGCCACGAGTGGCATGGGTATGGCACATTCCACCACCAGTACAGGATCGATGGAAAGTTGGTTGCCGTCGGTGTAGTCGATATCCTGTCAGAGTGCCTCTCTAGCAAATACTTGTTTTGGCATCCTGACTACCATGAACTTTCCTTGGGTAAATATTCAGCCATAAAGGAAATTCAATGGGTGGCAGAGGTTCAAAAAACCCATCAGCAATTGCAGTACTACTATCCAGGCTACTACTTGCCATCGTGCCCAAAGATGGCTTACAAAGCTATCTACCAGCCCGCAGAGCTTCTATGTCCAGTCACCTACAAATGGGTACCTTTTCCAAGCTTTGACCACTCTCTCTTCCGAGCAGATTCCCCTCTTCCACGATTGCCGCCAGATGCTCATGAGCATTCGCAGGGAGCTCCTACTGATATCTATGAAACCAAAGTTGTAGTGCGGATATCTGATGGTAAAGCATTGACAGTACTGCTGAGGGACATCATGCTCAATCAAAGCAATGCTGCAGCAGGCAAGGAGCTATATACAAGGATTATGGCGTGGCATTCTGCAGTTGGACCAGACATTGCAAAGCAGGCCTATTATCTCCTCAACTGAACTTCTTTATGGACCATTCGTTGGTTCCAGGCACAAAGGCGTCGAACACTTCCTTATTGAAAGATGCGTAGAGATTCGGAGCCATTTAATCGGTGGATTGTGAAGTTTGTGGATTGGATGAAGTAGGATAGCCTCCTTAACTATTGCCGCAATATAGGGAGTGGGAAAAGTAGGTGTCTGTTTTCCTACCTGCACCATGTGCAATGCATGCTATTCTGAAAACTCTTCACTCTCCTGCTTCATCTAGGGACAGCGAGGGCTCAAGGGTACATTCTCGCTTTTGATTCGACGATGCAGCGATGGGTTGATCTTGATGCACCAGAATGTGGCAGACACCTTCACATCATGTACCTGGGTTCGAATACACTGCAGTAGCTTGTCAGAGTGCCATGAAGCTCGCCTGCTTTTATTACAAAGTACTTCGTTTGATTTGCAATCTTTGTCACACAGTGTTGGAACGTATCGAAGGTGGAAATGATATGATATGCTAGGAGTTGGTGCCGCCCATTGCACGATCTAGCCCTTGAAGATAAAATCTCTTTTCTCCAAAATACCAACTAAAGTGGCGAGTGCCAAAGTGGGAACTTTGCGCTCGCTTTGTATCCATCTGTGTACACAGTGTGCCGGAACCAGTCACAATTCTCAACTTGAAATCTCAGATTGTAGAGCTTGTCAATTGAATTGGAGCCATGTCTGCTACAAAAGGGAAGCATCTTCCAGCCACTGGTGTAAGAATAGCTTGCGATTGCCATGAAAGAGATGTGGCTGAATATCTGCAAGCCGATGTCCACTCTCTTCAAAATGCAGGGACATCTGCAATGGGCTTATATCTTCAGCGACTTCTTGTCCAGCCTTTGCACTCTCCCATTGGGGAGAGATGCGTCCACAGCCATGCCTTCATACCTAGTCCGGTTCATTTGCCAAGACTTCTCAAAGGTACTAACCAAAATTGCCCTACTCCACTTGTATTATGCCTGAAGGCATTCGAGCAAGCACAAAACCACGAACTAAATCAAAAGAAATGGTACAAGAGTCCACTACTTTGCAGCCTGGTCCTCAACGAAAAGGACTCCAATAAGATGTACCAATTCCTTTGCCTAGTACCTGCTATTGTTCTAAAAGCGATCACATTTGTTGTTGAGAGAAGACTGCGTGTGGGTGCATGTGCAGTACACCGGATGGTGCAAAGTTAGAGTTTGTGCTGATCTGTAAGTGCGTGTGAGTTGGCCTGTGCATAATGACTCTCTGAATTGATGGATATAGCGAGGGACTGTTTCCTACCCCTTCACTTGTACCCATGCTTAGATTGGCAACCCATTAGGCTCTCTCCCATTGAGTACAGGTATTTTCCAACTGAAGGAAAGCAGCTGATCTCTCTAGAACATAGTGGTCGTAGGGGAAGAAGTTGAGTGCGCTTTCAAGATGCCTGTGCATTGGTTCTTGGATGTCTGAATCAGAAGGGAGGAGATTTTTCATACCCAACCTTGTTGCCTGAGATACGAATTCATCGACGACTGTTTGGAGGCAAACTTGCAGCGGGTAAAGGGCGCTATTGAGGATCCTTTGGACCGATTCTGCAATCATCTTGGCTCCCTCCGTGTCGCTGAGAACCACCTTCATCTTGTAGCACAACGTATATAGAATGCAATGACAGCAAGTGTAAAACACGAGATGGTCACTTGTCTTTGGTTCTGGGAAATGTGATCCTTTCTTTTCCAGTTGATCAAGGTATGCAACACACCACTTGCAGAGGGTGCCTAGGACACTCACAAGCTGAAGAACAGGCAAGAATGCGGCTCTTGCGAGATAGGAGGCAAGGTAGCAGGCACAAGAAAGACGCATTTCTCGCGGAGAATCTTCGCCCAACATGCCTTGAAGCAATAGAATTTGAAAGCATTCGCATGTCCGGGCTGGCGAGTGACGTCCCAGCAGGAATACCACATAGTGCACGATCCTGGAGCAACGTGTCGGAAGTACAGTATGTTTCATGAATTGGGTGATCACTTGAAGCAACTCCTCTAAATGCCCAGCGTGCAATTGCCTTAACAGGTGGCCAAACAAGAGCTCCATTGTACTATCTAATTTGTCTGCAGTGGCCAAGGCCAATCTCTTCTGGTCATGAAAATTATCTCTGGTATCCTCCTTGAGGGCACCATTGATTTCGTCCGTATCCCTTCCATCTGGGAAACGACGGTCGCCAGTTGGATCTGTAAGCTCGTCTTGGGGCCTGTCTGGTTCATCGATCACGTGCATGTGGACATCTTCTGTATCCCATTCATCTTCTTCCATTTCAAACACTTGCCAATTCATGTGAAATTCGATGTGCAAGATGTTTTCCAAAATAGCCGCAAGTAGCCTAGCGCGAACGGGTTTGCCCGCATTGCTCTCTGCAAGCTGCATGACGCCACACAGGTAGTAGCAATGAGCGTCTCGGTTCTGCTCTGGATGAGGAAATTGGTTGATCAGCATGGGAAGAAGGGTACCAAGGGAGGACGGATCCATTTCCACGATTTCATGCACCTTGTTCAGGACGAGTTCCAACACTCTGAATCCGTCTGGGTGCGGCACCCATGCTTCGCCAACCCTCGTTTCGACGTATTCCTGCAAGGAATGATCCGTCCAGGTGCTATCGAGAGGTGGCACGAAGTTTCGGACGAGAACTTGCAGCGCGAACGGCACTTGTTGCGCTTGGCACGCCGCCAATTCCACGATCAGATCCAGGTGCGCTTGGGCCACTTTCGTCGGCAGTTTCCAGCAGCTGCGTTTGGCCAAGGCATGGAGCAATTCCATGTGTTTTTCTTCGTCCACGTGTTCCACCGCATCGGCCATGGCATGCATCAGTTTGCAGAGTCCTTCTTCTTCGACTTCCCACGACTTTTCTTCACCATGGGATGCTTCCACCGTCTGCGAGTTCCACGCATGGTGTGCTTGCACCTTCTGGGACAGGTCTTCCAGCCTGTCCAGCATCTGCCGGTACATCTCATCTCTTCCTTCATCTGCACGTAGCACGAGTGCTCTCTTCACGTACTTGTTCAGCAGACGCTTGGCTTGCCACGAATCCATGCCGACAGACGCACGTGCGTCCATGACGAACGCGGATGTGGCCGACGTCCGTGGCCATCTCCATCGTTCGATTCACACTCGGTTAACCCATCGAAGCTCTCCCTGTGTGCCTGACGAACGAACGTGTTTACGAAAAGTTGCGTGGAACGGGAGAGGGATCGAGTTTATGAAGAGTTAACCTCGAGCGAGCTCCTCTGCTTCTCCTACGAATCCCAGGAGTTGACGCGTGTTTACGAGGCGGTTCACCGAGCGACGAACCGTCTCGATGGATGGACCGCTGTCTTTTCGGTCCTTTTGCGGTCTCTTCACGGTCCATGCGTCGCGCGTCGAACGCAGAAGGACGACCGCGGCATGGAATGGACGGTGTTCGCAGCTGCAACTGCACTTCGCATCGCGTTTCGATCGCCATGTGCGACGGAAGAAGGAAGCGTGGACACGTGGATGGACGGACAAGTGGCGAAGGAACTGAGCCGTGGCCTCATGCAAGCGTCCATGGGATGGACCAGTCGAACCAACTCACACCACCTGTGGTGTGGTACGACATGGATGCTGCTGTCGGCTGCAGGACGTGTGGGAACCGTGCAGGTGGTGCGAATGGCCGTCGAAATCCTCCTCATGCGCGTAGGGGAAGAATTGGACCTTGTGGGACCTGGAGAAGCCGTCCTCTTCGGCATAGGAACGGTTTCGCTCCTGAAAGCCACAGCAAATTGGGCAGTCGCAACTGGAAGGATTGGTTGTATTCCATACGCATCCCAACTCCTCGGAAAAATGGGGGTTCGTCTGGTTGAACAACCAGCCGTGTCCTTCCGATCCTCGGAGGCCATACTATGGCACACCACCATCGTGCTGCTATGCGGGCTGGGCATCTTCCTCCTTCTCGGCCTCTGGACCTCAAGAAAGTACCAGAAGCAATCACACCTCAGCCGTTCGTTTGTGCTCTTACTTGTGAACTGCTGGATCCTTGGATCCCTTGCTTGTTGGAGAGCTGTAGGGGTCCAGGAAGCATGGACGTTGGTGAGAAGCGTGATTGGACACCTTACGGAAACCAGGACCAGAATTATCTGCTGCACAGTGTGGCTCTTCCAACTGCTTGCGCTTGTCCCGGTGACCTTTTTCCTTGCTTCCACATGCCGTGACGACCTACAAGGCCGGTCGAAGGAGCATATGGTATCTTGCTGGCGCAAAGCCTGGCATGTGCTTCTGATGTGCATGATTCTCCCATTTTTAGTCAATGGCGATGTTCTCTTCGTTGGCCTGGCCCTTGCCTATGTTGTTTTAGCATTTGTAGCATTGAACTTGTTGATAGTCTTTAGTAGAGGGGCGAAAATTGTCTTCCTGGATATTACAGCTCCATTTCTGGACAGTAGAGATGGGGG
This sequence comes from Picocystis salinarum, assembly GCA_038048775.1. NCBI lineage: Eukaryota > Viridiplantae > Chlorophyta > Picocystophyceae > Picocystales > Picocystaceae > Picocystis > Picocystis salinarum. The sequence continues at coordinate 27,325 of JBBULP010001391.1, forward strand.
TAACATCATCTTCTCGCACATCAGTTTGGTTGCATCATTCGGTATTCCCATCTGGATCCTAAACATATCTTCCGTTTTGAAGGATGACGGTTGCGCTGCACTCGTCAAGGCCACGGTATCGCATTCAAAGTTCTTCTTGCATTCAGGACTGCTGACAATTGGAGTCGGAGACACATTAGCCGCATTCGTAGGATGTTCTGTAGGCAGAACGCGCCTCTTCCACAAGAAAAAGACATTAGAAGGCAGCCTGGCTGCAATAGTTGGAATGGTGGTGTACGCAGTTGCACTCAACCGCTCCAGTAACGTCTTGGATAGTGTAAGTGCTGTGTGTGCAGCAGTTTGCGTAGCCATAGTGGAGCTGGTGTCCACCGAGAGGGATAACACCATTTTGCCTGTTGTCTTCATGGCATGTTTCTGGCTATTTCAGTCCATCATCCAGGCGATCACCTAAGAGCAGAATGGCATCTTACACAGAAACAAAGAGGAAAGTCCATTGGAGTGAAGAAGTCGGGGCCAGCTAAAGACATCCTGTAGAAGTGGACTTTCCTCCGTTCGCTGCCGTGCTTAACTTCGAGTGGGTTGTTTTCAAATAATTTACAACCTGGCAGCCATTTGGAACAATCGGTTGCCATGTCCGCCAGCACTTAGACAAGTGTGAGCTAGTCTTTCTTTCAAACTACAACCACAGGAGTTTCAAATGGGGCTCTGCACTGTACCCTTTCAACTCGTCATGTTGGCAGTATATGCATTGCATCCTATGCACCACCTTCTTGAGCCTCTCGGGTTCAGAGCGGAGCATGTCGACATCAAACCTGTTGCTTTTCATTTGTAGCATGAGGCTGTTATTTCCTTGGTAATGCAAAGTGGGGGCGACTGCCAGTATGCATGCATCATGGGACAAGATAGCTCCTGCCATTGTTTCTGCAGTCTGCGTGGACATGGAAGAGAGTATAGCTACCACAAGGCCCTGCGTTTTTTTGTTAGTTTGGACGGGAAGTGGCTGCATGCATTATCTCTTCCTGCAAAGGGTCAGACCGTCGCCAATGGGCACAAGGCTGTAAGACACTCTCTTGTCATTGAACACAAAATCGTTGAATTCCCTTAGCGCGTTGGCCACCTTGGTGTCGGTAGACGGGTCGGCCACTTGCCCATAGAATAAAGTATTGTCCACCAGAATGACTCCGCTTGGGCGAACGAGCTGCAAACACATTTCGTAGTAATCCAAGTACGCGCGTTTGTCTGCATCAATGAAGGCAAAGTCGTAGGAATTTTCTTCACCTCCCTGGACCATCCCTTGGAGTATTTCTTTTGCAGGGCCACACTTGGGTATGACAAGGGCACCAACCCCTGCCTTGTCCCAATATTCTTGCGCCATTTTCATTGTTTCCTGGTCCCTATCAATGGCAACGAGCGTTCCATCGTCAGGCAGGGCCATTGCCATGGCCAAGGAGGAGTATCCAGTGTAAACACCTACTTCCACGATCTTCCTGGCTCCAATCAATTCCACCAAGAACGCCATGAATTGGGCTTGTTCTGGAGGTACCTGCATTTTGTTTCCTGGAAGTTCTGACGTTCTCTCTCTCAACTCCCGCAACCGATCCGATTCTCTGGTGTGATCCAGGATGTATCGTTTTTCCCTTGGATCACACTGCGACACGATCTTCTCACTCCGGTACGCATACAACCTGCCATTCGTCCGTTTCCTAGCTTCTGTCTCCATCCGTTTCATCCATTCGTGCCGTGCTACCACCCACGTGTGCTTCGCGGATCTCCATCGCACGTCTCGCATCCTCAACGTGGTGAAGCAGTTCTCTCCTCCCATCTAAGTTGTCACGTGACTGCAGAGTGATTCCACGTCGACGCAACGATTCGATGGAGACGAAGAAGTCTGTGGAAGACGTGTTGTGATGGGATCTCAAAGTGGACGTCCCTACGTTGTGTGGGAGAGAAGAAACGCTTGTCTTGCATTGAAGATGCAATGCGCGACAACTCTTGCAAGTACGCGGGATGAGATGCTGCACCTGCACGATTGCTACATTCACTTGCACTCCTTAGAACGCCAACAAGCACTCGAACAATCAAGACGCTCCTCAAATGGATACGTTCAACGCAGTCATCCAATTCAAACCAATCAGGATGTACAGCCAAATCAAACATCATTGCAAGACAAACACTTTGAAAAATGAAAGCCTTGCCGACATCCCTTCCAAGAAAAGATGAATCGACAAACATAATGGCTGCCCAGTCCACCATTGCAAACCTTGATAGGGACGGGGTGCCGGAACTCAACCCCACAAATTGGCCATCATGGTCATTCAAGATGATGAATTGCCTTGAGATCTTGGATCTCTGGGAATATGTGAAGGAGGAACCACACATGCTGGTGGATGAAGATGGTAATCTTACCATCGAGAGCCAAGAATTGGCAAAAATGGTCCGAAAAGCCTGGTCCCGGATCCTCATGAGGGTATCAAGCCGGTACCGTGGTGTCCTCAAGCATTGCACAACAGCAAAGCAAGTGTGGGACAAGTTGGAGAGCCTCTACAAAGATCGGTCACAATCTCAATTGACCCACCTTAAGAGAGCCTTCAACAATATCATGATGGAGCAAGGGGAGGATGTAGACAACTACATCAACCGTGTCGCCAATCTCGTTAACGAACTCAACGAGAACGGTGCGGAGATCAGCGAGGCCGCAACATGCACCGCCATTGTGGCGGGCCTCCCACCCTCATACAAGCACCTCATGCATATTTTGGACAATCAAACGTGCACGTTTACGATTGAGTCCGTTCGAAACTCAATTCTCAGGTTCGATGCAACGGAAAGCCTTGGCAAGGGTCTCTCAGCAGTGACTGTGAGTACTCACAAGCCAAAGTCCAAGAAATTCT